>QJPP01003428.1:0-239480 GCA_003996215.1 Jaltomata sinuosa
GGTGTTTAGCTTATCTAGCATATGTCCGAGATGTTAGTGCTGACCCCACTTCCCCTGAGTCTGTTCCTGTGGTTAGAGACTTTCTCGATGTATTTCCTACCGACCTGCTAGGCCTTCCACCTGAGAGAGATATTGATTTCGCTATTGAGCTAGAGTCGGGTACTAGGCCCATTTCTATTTCCCCTTACCGTATGGCTCCTGCTGAGTTGAGGGAGCTTAAGGAGCAGCTCCAGGATCTGTTAGCTAAGGGGTTTATTAGACCTAGTGTGTCACCGTGGGGTGCTCCTGTTTTCTTCGTGAAGAAGAAGGATGGGTCGATGCGCATGTGTATTGATTATCGCAACTGAATTAGCCGCGTGACAGTGAAGAATAGGTATCCGATGCCGAGGATTGATGAACTTGTGTTGACCAGCTTCAGGTTCAGTCATGTTTTCAAAGATTGATTTGAGGTCGGGCTACCATCAGTTGAGGATTAGGGCGGAGGACATCCCTAAGACAGCATTCAGGACACGTTATGGCCATTATGAGTTCCTGGTGATGTCTTTTGGGTTGACTAATGCCCCCACAGCCTTTATGAACTTGATGCACATGGTTCTTGGCCCGTATTTGGACTCATTTGTGATAGTTTTTATAGAAGACATCTTAGTATACTCGCGTAGTAAAGATGAGCATGAGCAGCACTTGAGGGTTATACTCCAGACTTTGAGAGATCATCGGCTTTATGCAAATTCTCAAAGTGCGAGTTTTGGCTTGAGTCAGTTGCATTCCTAGGGCACGTGGTGTCTAAGGATGGGATTAGGGTTGATCCGGGAAAGATTTTAGCGGTTTGTGAGTGGCCTAGACCTACTACTGTTACTGAGGTTCGCAGCTTTATTGGGTTAGCAGGTTACTACAGACAGTTCGTTGAGAGATTTTCTTCCATAGCAGCACCCTTGACTATGCTGACTAGGAAGGATATCCCATTTCAGTGGTCGTATAAGTGTGAGGATAGCTTCCAGAGGCTTAAGGCCTTATTGACTTCAGCTCCAGTTTTGACTTTGCCGGTTGAGGGTCAGAGCTTCTCCGTATATTGTGATGCTTCCGGGGTTGGTCTTGGTTGTGTATTGATGCAACAGGGTCGAGTAATAGCATATGCGTCAAGGCAGCTGAAGGTTCACGAGCGCAACTACCCCACTCATGACTTAGAGTTCACGGCGGTAGTTTTCGCGCTCAAGATCTGGAGGCATTACATATATGGAGTTCACTGTGATATCTTCACTGATCACCGTAGTCTTCAGTATATCACGAGTCAGCGAAAGTTGAACTCGAGATAGAAGAGATGGGTGGAGTTACTGAAGGACTATGACTTCACTATTCTGTATCATCTGGGCAAGGCAAACGTGGTAGCGGATGCCTTGAGTCGGAAGGCAGTGAGTATGGGTAGCCTAGCTTCTCTTTCAGTTTCAGAGCGACCGTTGGCCTTGGACATCCAGCCTATGGCTAACCGTGTTGGTTAGGCTCGACTTGTCGGATCCTAGCAGAGTTCTCGCCAGTATTGAGGTTCGTTCTACTTTGATTGACAAGATTCAGAGTCGTCAGTTTGAGGATCAGCAGTTGTGTGAACTTCGTGATCGGGTTGTTCAGGGTGAGACCAGCCAGGCTACTCTAGATTCAGATGGGGTTCTGAGGTTTGATAGTCGCCTATGTGTTCCGAGGATTAGTGATTTGATTTAATTGATACTTCATGAGTCACATTGTACTAGATACTCCATTCACCCTGGCACAGCAAAGATGTATAGGGACTTTAGACAGCTTTACTGGTGGAGCGGTATGAAGCGAGATATAGCGGAGTTTGTATCCCGGTGCTTGAACTGTTAGCAGGTTAAGTTCGAGCACATGATACCTGGTGGTTTGATGCAGCGACTTCCCATTCCTGAGTGGAAGTGGGAAGGGATTACTATAGACTTTGTTGTTGGGTTGCCTCGTACTTCTCATGGGTTTGATTCCATATGGGTGATTGTTGATAGGCTGACTAAGTCAGCACATTTCTTGCTGGTTCAGACTTCTTACGGCACAGAGAGGTTAGCTCAGATCTACCTTCGTGAGATTGTTCGGTTGCACGGGGTCCCAGCTTCTATCATTTCAGACCGTGGCACTCAGTTCACATCTCAGTTTTGGAGGGCTATTCAGCGAGATTTGGGTACAGAGGTTCATCTTAGTACCGCTTTCCACCCTCAGACAGATGGCCAGTCCGAGAGGACCATTCAGGTCCTGGAGGACAAGCTTCGGGCCTGTGGTCTTGACTTTGGAGGTTCTTTGGATCAGTTTGTTCCCTTGGCAGAGTTTGCTTATAATAACAGCTTCAATTCGAGTATCGACATGGCACCTTTTGAGGCTTTGTATGACAGGCGTTGCAGATCACCGGTAGGTTGGTTTGATGGTTTTAGTGCTGGGCCACAGAGCACAGATTTTCTGCGAGATTCCTTAGACCGAGTCCGAGTGATTCAGGACAGACTTCGGCAGCTCAGAGCAGGCAGAAGAGTTATGCTGATCGTAGGCTTCATGCCTTGGATTTTAGTGTCGGTGACTTGGTGTTTCTCCGTGTATTTCCCATGAGGGGCGTGATGAGATTTGGTAGGCAGGGCAAGCTTAGCCCCAGGTACATTAGGACATTTGAGATTCTTCAGAGGGTTGGTAGCGTTGCCTATCAGCTAGCCTTGCCTCTGATGTTTTCAGCTATACATCCTGTATTTCATGTTTCGATGTTGAGTCGGTATGTCCCAGATGAGTCTCATGTATTATAGTGGGATTCAGTTCAGTTGGGTGAGGATTTAGCCTTTGTTGAGGAGCCGGCAGCTATTTTGGCCAGAGATGTCAGGAGATTGAGGTCTCGAGAGATCCCGGTTGTTAAGGTTCAGTGGAGGCACCGTCCAGTTGAGGAGGCTACCTGGGAGACCGAGAGAGATATGCTGGCCAAGTATCCGCAGCTGTTTGAGCCTTCATGTACCCCCTTGACCTTGACTTTCGAGAACGAAAGTCCTTTTTAGTAGTGGATGATGTAATGACCCTTTCGGTCATTTCCACATACACGTTTTCCTTGTCCCGTTAGAGCTTGTTGTAGCGGACCCGAGTCATTTAAGGCTTGTCGGGATCGGTATTTTGGTGCCGGGTCCATTTGTTTGGCCGCATGATAAGTTTTGAAGCCAAGCAAGTCGGCAAAAGTAATCGTAAGATCTTTAACAAATTTCCTGAACTTTGGGTAAAATGTCTCGGAGCTTTTCTCCAAATATATAAAGAGTTATAAGTCCCCCGAAATACCAAATCGAAGGTATACGAGTGTAGTTTCCAACGCATAAAACCTCACGTCCAACTGATATCGGAGTAAAAAGTTATGACTATTTTACCGTGGACTGTCTGGCAAAAAATGGGTTGCGAACCGGGTCGCGAACCGGGTCGGGTTAAACTCAATTTAAGCCTCAACTTCACGTTTTAAAAAGCCATTTCAGTTCCAAAACAGTGAGAAAATATAAGGGAGAATTCCAAGAGAGTTCTTGAGTATCAAAATCGTGCGTTGGTGAATTGCGAGTCTACGTTTAAGAATTTTATTAACATCGCGTGTATTTGAAAATATTTTATTTAAAAGTTGAATTTGGTAAAAATTATATTATTATTACCTTTTCAAAATATTTTAAAGGTTTATGAAAGATATTTTTTTGCGATATAATTGTATATGTATTTATTTTATAAGGTTTTTATACATTGTAATATATTAACGGAGATAGTAAATTTAGTTATGTTGAAATTTATTATTATAATATAGTAGGTTTTATTCAAAATAATTTTCTATGAATTATGGTATATTTAAAAAGTTATATTTATTATACCACGAATTTATGCAATACCCGAATATGTATACAACGGGGTAAGTGATGAGGTGTTAAACAACCCCACTTCCACGTGGAAGTGGGAGAGGAGGGACACACCATAGTCCATACGTGGTAGCCTGCCAAATGTCCCCTTCACTTTAATTGATTTCAACAAACAAATGCTGCCTACTCACTTAAAGCATTGAACAAATTACTTGTTTATTGCTGCCAACTTTCATAACACTTCTTTTAAATGTAATTTTGGTGCAAAAATTACCATAGTACATCATTCACTTGTCACATTAAAAGTCGAATCCAATAAGCAAAATCATGATAATTTATTGGATCACCGAAAAGAAAATCGATTATCCACGTCAAGTTATTCAAGCCTAATTTCGAGTTTGATTTCATTTCGGAGTTTCTCGGAGCGGTTCGAGCGTGGACATCATCGTTCTAGCAGCTTGTCATCGGACGACAGGTAGGTTACGGTTTATTTTTCCCTAGACTCCGCATATATAGGATAAAATTGTATTAATGGGCATCCTTGGGTTGGTTTATTAGGTTGGTACCACAGACCTCGACCGTTTTATTCATGTCCGCCTACTTTTGTTCCTCCGTTGCTTGTAGTATTTGCCGATATATTTTATTTACCCTTGTGGTCCTGTGAGGCCTTGTTGACTCTGGAACATAGAAGGTGGGATTTTGGGAATGTCCGCGAGTCCCGGGCATAGAATTATCCTTCTAGGCTGGTTATGCTTGCTGAGTAGCTGTGGGCCTGTGCAGGGTCGATAGGTTGATTGTGAGCTGCTGGGCAGCTATTGTGTTTGATCATACCATTTTCATGCATAAAAAGAGGTTTTATACAGGTTTTACTACGGTTTGGGCTTCGGGCCTACTGGCACCATTTTCTAAACCTTGCATGGCCCGGGGGGGCCTTTTTGATGGATATAATTTGGAAATGGTTTGATTTAACTTGTGAATATTCTTGGGTAAAAGGAAGTAAAATTATGTTTTAAAACACCAGTTTTACTACTACGCTAGACTCGGCAGGGCCAGGGTGCTATTTGAGTTCTCAGGCTACTTGAGATGATTTTTAGCCTCGGTCGGACCGAGCACCTGAGATGACTTTCTACTGTTTAGACCCGGTTATGCCCGGGCACCCTTGGAGGGGTTTTTTTTTGAGATATTTTCCTACTACTTTAGTCCTGGACAGGGTCTGGGCATGCATATTCGAGATTGGGTCTCTATCTTGATATCGGACTTGCTCCCGGACGACATGTTTTGATACTGAGTTTTAGTATGGGGTCTGGGACCTCCATGGACCTTGCCATCCGGGCCAGGGGCTACGGGCTGCGTGTGCCGGAGGAGGGGTATTCGGTGGAGTAGAGGTATACGGGCAGTGTCCTTCCATGGAACCTACCTGCTGGGCCGGATCGGCGCCGGAGGAGGTACATACAGAGATACCATTTCACTTGAGATCTTCATGCATCATATCATTCATTGTTTGAGGTTCCACCCTTGTTTCTTGTTTGTTGATTGTACGCTCCGGTAGTATGGGATGCCGGAGGGTTTGTTTTCACTTGTTTGTATTCCTCGGTTGTATGGGCGGCCGGGGGACTGTAGGTAGACTTTTGCTATTTACTTAGCGAATTGTTCCATGTTACGGTTAAGTTTGAAATTGGTTACTGCTAGACTGTTAGTTTCTGGATTTGAGATTGATATGATTAGTTGAGTTTGATTCATGTCTCTGAGCATGCCTATCGTTACTCTTTCTCTCTTCTTCTTACACTTGAGGTTACCGGTATACCGTCTATTTCGTAAACTTAATTTGTATACACTGTTATTGCAAGGACCCCAGGTGCGTTGTGATAACGCCCAAACTACACCTCTAATTAAGAAGCGTAAGCGGTCGTTTGTCAAATATAGAACCCAACAGAGGTTGGGGTCGATCCCACAGGGAATAAGGTGCAAATTCAAGTCGTTAGTGAAGTAGATGACTAATAATCAATATTTTCCGGTAAATAGGGGGGTTTGTGTGATCGAATCGTGAACAAAAACAAACAATAATGTATGAGAGATAAGCAATAGGAGAATGAACTAGGGAAGTGTTTTACCATGGCGTTGGTAACAATGTCGATTCTAAGCTTAATCGGGTTCTGTCTATATGTGTGTCGCGATGTGATTGAATTAATGGTATCATCTAAACGTTTCTCAACCAAATAGATGAATTTACTTTTCAATTCTCTTGAAGCTTTTATATTTCAATCCTAAACATCAAGTAGATTAATCTAGTTACAGCATTAATCATAAGACGAGAGTTGGTAGTCTTGAATCCTCGTCGTTAATCAAGTTTCCCGGTTTTAATCTCTTTACTCAAGCAAATTAAACCTAGGCATGTTCTAATGTTTGCAACCACTAGAAAACGTTAGATAATGAATGATTAACAACGTGACAACATATATATTGAACCCGACGCTACCCAGAATCTATAATGCTACTTTTGCCATGGCTCCCACAACCCTAGTTGTGGGAGTTTAGTTAATCATGCTAGAAGAAGAAGAGAAGAAAGTCATATTCATAATAGAGAGAAAAGATTCTTACAATATAATGAAAACAAGCTTCAATTATCCAAGAACAAGAAACCAAGATCCCAAGGACAATCAAGAACACGAATTCAAGAAGTAGAAAACGTGTTTCTTGCTCTCCAATTCGACTAAATCTCTCCTAAAACTATTGGGAGAACTATTGTAAAAAGCTTGACAAATAAAATAAACCTAACATAGGGTATTTATAGAAGTCTAGGAAACAAAGTCCCAAAAACGTTAGGATTCCGCGTAGCGGACTGCCTAGGTGTGACGGCCAGGCTTGACGGACCGTCACTGGCTTGACGGACCATCGCCGGAACCGTCACCACTAGGCAGTGGGCTGCCTCCACTTGACGGTCACTGTGATGGACCGTCACATGTATGAAGGACCGTCACTCAGGACGTCACTCTTATCCAGAATGTCTTTTTGCTCGTATTTCCTTCCGTTTCCGTGTTTGTACCTATTTCTTGAAAACATAACATAAAACATCAAAAACGACAATGGTTGCTTGAAAACGTACGGTTGTTCTTAGTTTAGAGACGTCGAAAGTGCCGTAAAATGGCGGCACATCAACACCCTCAACTTAAAACGTTCGCTTGTCCTCAAGCAACATGACACAAAAACAATAATACGACGACTGAACTACGAAAACAAACCGTGTCTCTAGCAACTCATGGTTATTCAATGCTTATTCAACTTTAAATCAAGCTCCCTAGTAGCATGAAAATGTATGAAACATTAACTTGCAAGGATCCAAACATGTCATTCTGATATGATAGAACATTATGCAGACACACGCACAGCTATCCTAACAGTCAATAGACAATACAGAAGTCTTGGTGCCCTCAACACAAAGAAGTCCCACACACAAGATTTAGGACTAGGTAAGGTGCTCACACTCACAAACGATTTCAAACGATGCACATGCGATGCCATAGGCTTGCCCTTACTATTCTATTTCCGTTTTTCAGAAAGCCGCTCAGAATCACTACAGGACTTGTTTAGGCTTGTAATGAGGCTTCGGGTGCAGGTAGGATACGTTTGGGGAGTAGTGACTAAACCTTCCTTGGAATCACCAACCTACTATTTCCACTCAACTATACTTCGTCCATCATTTTTCACCTTTTTATTCCGTTCTTTCTTAGCTACAGGTGCGACCTCTTTATTTTGACACTTCTTTTTATTTCTTTTTCATCTTTTTTCGTTTCTTTATCTTTCTTTTCTAAGACACGCACCCAGAATTTTCATTCTATTCACACCCAATCTTCTCCATCCTCTTTTTCTTATCATTCACCTCTATAGTAGCCACCCTCAACTTAGGCTGATTGCCTGAGTTGAGGTGCACAATGTCCACGGAAGGACCAGTGCCAAAACAGGGTTTACCTCTATAGTATCCATCCTCAACTTAAGCTGATTGCCTGAGTTGAGGTGCACGATGTCCAAGGAAGGACCAGGGCCAAAATAGGGATTCAAAGTTAAACAGGAACGGTGACCGGTTATTGAAAGAACAAGGTCAAATATGGCTCAAACAGGGTTCAAAGGGACTATTTGCATTTGGACGGTCTTATAGGTTAAGTGGACTGCACACAAAAAGGGCCTGAGATCCTTTCCTAAGCAACCAACTTCAAATTTTAGCAAAATAGACCGGGCAAGTTCTAGATGCATGCACAGAGTAAGAATTTATAACAATAATCTCACACACACTTGGCACCAAGAAACCATACCACTACCAACTATCAAAACAACCGCTCGGCTTAAGCATACTCATTCTAATCGTAATCACACAATGACATTCAAGGATCCAGACATTCAATCTTTCAACATAAGTACAAAACCAGAAAAATTTTAAAGGGGGCTCCTTTTAGTCAAAGAAAAATGCCATGATGACTTGCTATAGACACCAGAAAACAACTAACAAAATTTAAAATAACAACCTAAACATGCCGGTTCTACTAGATAGCACACCGGAGGGAAAAGAAACACGACAACAAAAACCCTCGGTGGTGTATGACTCACAGGTATCCCAACACCCTCAACTTAGACTCATGCATTGTCCCCAATGCATACATATGAAAACTAAAAACTGTGAGAATAAGGAATACCTGTGAAGTCCATCGGACTCAGATTCTGACATGATGTTGGAGACCGCCAGGGTCTTCAAAGCAGGAGAACTCGATGGAGTGTGTGCACGCGACACTCTCATGTTGCGTTCCAGCTTCCTCTTTTATTTGCTCCATAGCTAGTCGTGACCGCTTCTTCACTCTTTCTTTGCAGGTTCTCTTGCGGTGTTTTTGTTTTATTGATCTATTTTCACCGCCTTCCTCTACATGTTTCCCTTCTCGCAGCATCCTTCTCATAACAGCTAGAGTCTCGACCAAACCCTTCTCCTCAAGATGCACATCCGCAGGAGCTTCCTCAATAACATTGACGACCGCGACCACCCTCATGTCACTTGGTTGCTTCATCAATTTGGACACATCAAACTTGACAACTTCATTGTTTAGCCTGAAGGTCAGTTCGTTTCTTTCCATGTCAACCAATACTCTTCCCGTGGCTAGCAATGGTCGTCCCAAGATTATGAGAACTTCAAAATCCACTTCACAATCCAAGATCACAAAGTCAGCTGGGAATATAAGATTACCGACCTTTACTAGCACATCAGACAATATTCCCACCGATCGCTTTACTGAACGGTCGGCCATCACCACTCTCATGGACGTTGGTTTGGGCGCTCCCAAACCCAATTGTTTATAGATTGCTAGTGGCATCAAGTTGATGCTAGCACCAAGATCACATAAGGCTTTACCGAAGTTGAGCTTTCCAATAGTACAGGGAACAGTAAAAGCACCTGGATCTTTCTTCTTGTCCACTAACGATCTAGAGGAAATAGCACTGCAATGATGGAGGTTATCTCCTGGTTCGAAACTTATCGACCTCTTCTTGGTAATCAAGTCCTTCATGAACTTAGCATATCCGGGCATTTGTTCAAGCGCTTCAACCAGTGGGATGTTTATTGATATCTGCTTGAGCATGGTCATGAAGTTCAGGAACTTACTATCATCTGCTTTCTTCTTCAATCGTTGCGGGAAAGGAGGTGGTGGTCGAGGCATCATAGTTGGAAGCTTTTCAGCTTCCTTGCTTTTGTCCGCGGGCTTTTGAGTAGCCTCCTCAACCTCTTTGTTGTTGGCACCATCACCCTCAACTTGGGTCTGAATTACCGGATGTGATTCCGGTAATATTTTACCGCTTCTTGTAGTGATCGCCATACAACTCGCGTCGTTCCTCGGGTTTTGAATAGTGTCGCTCGGCAAGGTACCTGTCTTCCTTGGGTTTAGAGATGCCGAGATTTGTCCCACTTGCTGCACTAATTGCTTGATCGAGGTGGAATGTGCCTCCACTATTTGACTCATGGCCGATAACTCAGTCCTTATCTCCTTCACCCCAGAGTCAGTCGATTCTACCTTCAGCAGCATCTTCGCCATCATGTTCTCTAGCTTGGAAGTCCCTGTCTCGTTGCTAGCTTTGTCCCAATTACCAGGTGGTATATACACGCCACCTCTATCAGTGTTATTCCTCCAGTTTCCTTGATCGCGATCTCTGTAACCAGCTTTCTCATAGTAGTTGTCCTTCTGATAGGTCCGACCTTGGTTTCCTTGGCCATTGGCCTGGAACCCCCCCAAGTAATTCGCCTCCTCATCAGTTTCCAACTCTGCTGCTCTACCTTGGGAACCCACAGCTTTTACCTTCTCCATACCTCCTGAAAACAAGTGCTTTGTCAGTAGGTCCAACTGCGTTTTCAGATGCGCCATGTCTTGGTCGCGCTCCTCCTCTTTTCTGCGCTGCTCAGCTGACATACCAACTGCATAAGTGCTAGCTGCTACCTCTATATCCTGTGTATGCCAAGCCCTGTTGGTTTTGGTGAGCCTGTCCAAAGTAGTTGTGGCCTCAACAAAAGTGAGACCCATGAATGCACCACCTGCTGCGTTGTCCAAAGTCGGCTTGGTAGCTGAGTTCAGTGCCCTGTAGAACGTCTGCATCAAAAAGTTGTCGGTCAACTGATGGTTCGGGCATTGTGTCAGCTTCTTCTTGAACCGCAACCAAGTCTCATGTAAAGCTTCGTGAGGTTGTTGTCTGAAATTACTAATTTCATCCCTCAACTGTATCATCCTACAGGGAGGAAAGAACCTTTCTAGGAAAGCTCCTTTCAACTCTCCCCAAGTTGTGATAGAGTCGGGGGTCAGCTCTGTCAACCACAATGCTGCCTCATCAGACAGAGACAACAGAAACAACCTGAGCCTGATTGTTGTCTGACTCACTCCAGGCAACTCGAACGACTTGCAGATGCCCACAAAATTCATCAGGTGCTAGTTTGGATCATCACCAGTGGCACCACGGAACACTCCTCTCAAGTTCAGCAGCTGGATCATCGTGCTAGTGATGTTGAACTTGGCTCCGGGCGCTAGCGGTGGAAGAGCAATGGCGCCCGTAGCGCCAACTCCTTCCAAGTCGATATCCTCATCATTCAGCATAACATCGTCCTGCAGACCACCAGCATTCAGATTGTGTTGGGCCTGCAGTTCTGCAGCGAGCCTTGCTGCCTCTTATTGTGCGGCCATATTCCGCCTTAACGTTCTAGCGAGCTCGGGGTCATAAGGTAGTGTTGATTCACCCAAGCGCTGGGTACTTGTCATGCAGAACTCTGTACCCTGTCAAAAACAAAAACAACAAATAAACGTGAAAGCAGGAAAGTATGACTAAGAGTCAAATAAACAAACCAGACTTAATAGACAACCGTATTCCCCGGCAATGGCGCCAAAATTTGATAACGCCCAAACTACACCTCTAATTAAGAAGCGTAAGCGGTCGTTTGTCAAATATAGAACCCAACAGAGGTTGGGGTCTATCCCACAAGGAATAAAGTGCAAATTCAAGTTGTTAGTGAAGTAGATGACTAATAATCAATATTTTCCGGTAAATAGGGGGGTTTGTGTGATTGAATTGTGAACAAAAACAAACAATAATGTATGAGAGATAAGCAATAGGAGAATGAACTAGGGAAGTGTTTTACCATGGCGTTAGTAACAATGTCGATTCTAAGCTTAACCGGGTTTTGTCTATATGTGTGTCGCGATGTGATTGAATTAATGGTATCATCTAAACGTTTCTCAACCACATAGATGAATTTACTTTTCAATTCTCTCGAACTTGAAAAGGTATGCTTTTATATTTCAATCCTAAACATCAAGTAGATTAATCTAGTTACAGCATTAATCATAAGACGAGAGTTGGTAGTCTCGAATCCTCCTCGTTAATCAAGTTTCCCGGTTTTAATCTCTTTACTCAAGCAAATTAAACCTAGGCATGTTCTAATGTTTGCAACCACTAGAAAACGTTAGATAATGAATGATTAACAACGTGACAACATATATATTGAACCCGACGCTACTCGGAATCTATAATGCTACTTTTGCCATGGCTCCCACAACCCTAGTTGTGGGAGTTTAGTTAATCATGCTAGAAGAAGAAGAGAAGAAAGTCATATTCATAATAGAGAGAAAAGATTCTTACAATATAATGAAAACAAGCTTCAATTATCCAAGAACAAGAAACCAAGATCCCAAGGACAGTCAAGAACACGAATTCAAGAAGTAGAAAACATGTTTCTTGCTCTCCAATTCGACTAAATCTCTCCTAAAACTATTGGGAGAACTATTGTAAAAAGCTTGACAAATAAAATAAACCTAACATAGGGTATTTATAGAAGTCTAGGAAACAAAGTCCCAAAAACGTTAGGATTCCGCGTAGCGAACTGCCTAGGTGTGACGGCCAGGCTTGACGGACCGTCACTGGCTTGACGGACCATCGCCGGAACCGTCACCACTAGGCAGTGGGATGCCTCCACTTGACGGTCACTGTGACAGACCGTCACATGTGTGATGGACCGTTACTCAGGCAGTCACTCTTATCCAGAATGTCTTTTTGCTCGTATTTCCTTCCGTTTCCGTGTTTGTACCTATTTCCTGAAAACATAACATAAAACATCAAAAATGACGACGGTTGCTTGAAAACGTATGGTTGTTCTTAGTTTAGAGACGTCGAAAGTGCCATAAAATGGCGGCACATCACGTTGTTTCTTACTTTCACCTGTGCCTATGGTGTGTATATTCTTCTTACTAGCCTCACATGTGGTTCTGTTGGGTTCCCTCTGGGCTAGTTCATGTGTACCTTTTGTTGATTTCTGTGACTGCTTGCTTCTATTCTGTCTGTTACTACGCTTTTATCTTATATGTGCCCAGTCGGCCTATGATACCTACTGGGCACCTTATTCTTCGCATTTGGTGCTCACCCCTACCCCCCCGCATCTTTGGGTGCAGATCCTAGCGTGAGCCATCGCCGTTAGATCACTGTGATTCGTGCTTGGAGATCTGTTGGGGACTACTTCAGACTGAGGGTGAGCTCTTGGCGATCGGAGCTTAGCTTTAGTTTATATTTTGCTTTATGTACTCTATTACCATTCAGAGACATCTGTATATATTGTTTTGGATCGTTTGCACTCCATGTATGTAGTTTCGTCTCTATACTATGATACCAGGTCTTGGGGTTTGGTTTAGTTTTCGCATATGTATATATATATACTCATGTTAAACTATTCTTCCGCTTATTTGTTAGATAGTAGCCCATTACTAACTGTCCTGGGCTACGGGAATTGGTTCGCCTACTGGGGGGTTCTAGGTGTCATCATGACCGAGAAATTGGGTCGTGACAGATTTCTAGATATTCTATCTGTGATGAGCGCAGCCGTCTGCGGTAGCGGCCTCCATTATAGCGGTGGAAAATTCCGCTATAGCGGTGGTCAAGGCGGTCAACACCGCTTAAGACCACTATAGCAGGAGTTGTCTGCTATAGAGGGACCTCTATAGCAGAGCAGGGACCTCTACAGTGGAGCGACGGGATTAGAAAACCAAGAAAATGGGCTTTTAATTTTATTCTCTCCCATTCAGCCCCAAAAATAGATGAGGGTTACTCCAAGAACCCTCCTAGGCTGGTCCAAGGCTTGGGATCCATGGGGAGGAGGAATTTCGGTAAAAGGGACGCAAAACCACGGATTCAGGGCTGCAAAATCGTTACGAAATGCCTTCACAGAGCCAAAAAGGGCATGGAACAGCTGCTCGGCATCCAGGTAGGCTAGGTTTCTTCTAAGAGTAGATTGACCGCTTTTATTTTCGTATTATTGTATAGAATGAAAGGGAGAATCCATGGTTAGGCCTTCGGGCATGGACTTTGGAGGAAGTCGTTGAATTGTTATAACTCTTTGGAAATGGTAGAATGGGCATAGGGTGTGGTGATACTCTAAGCATTTCTTAAATTGTATGTGTTTAATAATAAAATGCGGGAACTAGAATATCGAAAGGTTCGGGGAAACGGAAAAGGGTTATAATTAACAAATGTGTAAGGAACAGAAGATCCGGACTAATTCATATAATTTGGATAATTGTTTGGTTGTGTTCTAAGGCTGGGAAGGGTTTTCCCAGGTTGTATTTGGTCCTAGGAAGAGGGTCAGGAATAAATTTAATTAACTACATGTTTAAGAGGGCGAATTGGGGTTAGTCTTTGGACGGGATTTGACGGTTCATAGTGTCCCGGAATGGGGTAGGTGATGGCTCATGACTCCTGTGAATGTTGTATGTTTTGTACTTCTATCTAAGTGTTTGTGTGAATTGCATTACTTAGATGAAATTGTGTAGAATGTCTAAGGGTCATGACTTACAGTCTGTGAGTTGAACGGTTGTTTACTTGTTGGTTTACAAGTTCTGGTGTTCATTATTTGACTGTGAATTGTTGACATGCGGTTAGCTCGGGTACCACGCCTGGTACAGGTATACTAACGGTTGGCATGGGTACCATGCCTGGTACAGGTATAACAAATGGTTGGCTCGGGTACCACGCCTGGTATGAAATATACTAATGGTTGGCTCGGGTACCACGCCTGATATGGGATATACTAATTGTTGGCTCGGGTACCACGCCTGGTATGGGTTACTTTGTTGCATCGTTGCATTTTATCATTGTGTTGCATTAACTGTTATTGGTTCTGTGAGTAGATCGGGCTGTTTTATTGAAATACGATAATTGCTTATGGTTCGTGAGAGTCCAAAAATTATGTTATATTTGGTCTTGGTGTAGGCCGGTGGTTATATTATGTGATTATTTTGGTCTTGGTAGGCCGGGTTATTATATTGTGAGTTTGGTCTTGGTATAGGCCGGGTTGTTATGTTATATTGTGGGTTTGGTCTTGGTGTAGGCCGGTGGTTATATTATGTTATCATTTTGGTCTTGGTGTAGGACGGGTTATTATATTGTGAGTTTGGTCATGGTATAGGCCTGGTTGTTATAATATATTGTGGGTTTGGTCTTGGTATGGGCTGGGTGGTTATATTATGTTATCATTTTGGTCTTGGTGTAGGTCGGGTTATTATATTGTTAGTTTGGTCTTGGTATAGGCCAGGTTTTTATATTATATTATATTATGGGTTTGGTCTTGGTATAGGTCGGGTGGTTATATTATGTTATCAGGGGTCTTGGTATAGGCCTGGTTATTATGTTAATTATTAGTTGGTCTTGGTGTAGACTAGGTTTTCCATGTTAACACCTAGTTGTGTTAGGGGGATCCGGGTGGGTTCGGACTATGTAAAAGAGGTTATAAGTTCACAAACTATTGTCATTAAGTGTACTAATGGAGGTCAGGAATTATTTGTGGTTAACAAGCTAAGGGTGGGTCTTGGCGTAGACTGGGTAGCTTGTTGGAAACTTAGGTGTGGTTAGAGGATCCTTGGAGGGTCCGAGTTTTGGGATTAGAGAGGGATTTAGATATGACTCTGTTGTTGTTATTGAATGTGTCAATGGTTTCTAGGTGAATTCCATGTGATTGGTAAATTGGGAGTAAGACTGAAAGTATGGGATTGTAGTTGTTGGTTGTTGTAACCAGGATGGAAGGTTATCCTAGAGGTTCGCAAAGGGTCCGGACACTGGTAACTATACTACGGGTATAAGTGGTTTGGTTGGGCAGTTAGTCGGATTAAGTTTGAATATTTAGTCAAGGAGGTGACTTGGGAAGTCTAGGTGTCAAGGTGACTTGGGAAGTCTAGGTGGCAAGGTGACTTGGTAAATCTAAAGGTTAGAATGGGCAGTTCCGAAAGGGGGGATTGATAAAAGTGATATTGAAAGGGGTGAACCTTGTGTATTTTATCTTGATTTTTATATGATGGTAGGAGTGAATTCGGGTCAGCCGATGATGCCTACTAGTACGTGTGTTTGTACTGATTCTACTCTTGCTATACCTTTTTCGGTATAGTCTGGTTGCAGGGTTGGTGATGTTCCACATGTTTAGGATTGCGGTGATCTTCAAGCAGCACCTACTTCCTTCTATGGTGGGAGTTGTGTCCATTTTATGTTATAAGCTCATCTTGTAGAAGCTCTTGTACCGGATTAGAGTAGGTTCTAGGGAGGGTTGTCTCACATTGTAAATGAATTTCTGCAAGTTTTGTAAGTCGTTATTTCCTGAATCTTTATAAAGGAAGTTCCTTGTATAAAAAGGGGTTTTAATTCATGATTTATTTCTTTTTCTGCATTACCTATTGGTTCGGGTGGTAAGGGTATTCTTATCTAGATGGATTAGAGTAGGTGCCCGCACGGTCAGCAGTTGGGTCGTGACAAATGGTATCAGAGCCCAGGTTACCAGTCTCCCAGTACAAGAGCAAAATATCGAATAGAGTCCCGCGGATTGGTGTGTTGACGTCCACATCTAATCCTAGGGAAGCTATGAAGCATTCTAGGAAACACTTCTCTTCTTTCATTCCTTTCCGTGCGGTTTCATTACTTGCTTGTATGGGTTGAGTCCAATTGGTATCTCTCGATTCCAATTGGTATCTCAACAAGGTGAAGGATGTCATTGGACTCCGGGTTCGACAAACAGGCAAGCAAAATTAGAAACAGGAAGGTTCCAATTGGTATCTCTCCTGGGAGGCTATGTGAAGGAGGGATGAATCGGCTAACAGTCATCCATGAAGCGAATTAAAGGTGATGAAAACTAGTTTGATTGAGTGTTAGAGCTTGACACTCGTGATTGTATGCATTGCATTATTTGGATGACCGCGATTGTGTGGTGTCTAGTTACTTAAGTTACTTTGAAATTTGTGGTTAGCAAGGAGTCTTAACTTGGTTATGTGTTAATGATTGAAGGAGTTCTTGCTTTATAATTCAAATGGAAAATAGTATGCTAAATGCGGGGCAGGGTCTTATCATTGGTAAAAATGATATATATACTTGTGGGAACTCAGGTTTCAAGTGGTTGGTATGTGAATAAGTACCAGGGGAAAGGGCTATTATTGCTTAATAGCGGGAGTTATGGTAAGACATGGATGATCGGCTAATGGTCTTCCATGGGACAAAATAGAGAGTAAATTATGTGACTTGCTTGAAATGTGTGTAAATTATTGTTTGCTGTGCATGTTGATTCTGCAGAGGGTCATTAAGTTGAAAGTTCTGTGTACCTTAGGTTGTGATAAGCTATTAAAAGTCTTGATTTATAAGTTGTACCACATTTTTGAAAAAGGGCTTATCATTGGTTAAGATGATAAGGGATTTGGGAACTGTGACTGTTGGGAAGCTTCGATTTTAGGGCAGTCAGGACTTGGTTGGGAACCATGGGAACAAGGGTCATTAGTGCGTAATAGAGAGAGGATATTATTGGGAACAATTGTCTGGTGTTAATTCTTTGTAATTGATAATATTTTTATGCTGAATTGTGGTGCGCTTGATGCCAGGAATGGTCTTAAGGGTGGTTTAAGACCATGGCGGGATTTACAGGACTAGACAATGGTAACCGGGGAAGGGGAAGGATACACTTGCTGAAAATTTTGAATTTCTTGGTTGTTACAGTCAGGACCGCCATAGAGAAACTAGACCGCTATGGCGATCCCACTATAGCGGGATTTTTACCGCCAAAGCGGAAGGGCGCGGGGAAGAGTGCCTGCCTTGCTTTCCCTTGTTTTTCATTCATTCTCGGGGCATCTAAAAGCAATGGTTACATTATGAGTTGCTATGTGAAGCAAGGAAATCGTCCAGATAGCTAATATACTATGCATATAAGGTATTTGTCGGGAATTTAGCACCCATGTGAGATAAAAAGGAAAGGGTAGATATGGTAGCCCGGGGTATTGGAAAACTTATGATTGACCATCGGTGGGTATAGTCACTCATGTAGAATTTGACAAAGGACCCGTGATTGACTGAGTAGTGGGGGACACTGCTCATGGGCCTGTATTATAAGGGCGATTATTGATTTGTTTAATTATTGATGATCCTTTGTGGTGAGGATGTGCTCGCCATAGCATTGGTTGGGGTGTAAGTGCCTGGATAGAATTTCCCCTACGATGAGAGTTGGCAAAACCTCAAGCCAGGATGAGTTCCAATGTAATTTTTAAGGTTGCATGATTTAGAGATACATGGTATCTCGGGGAACAGTGTTCACAGGAGTAAGGTGACATTATAATAGGTGAGGGCATAGTACCCCGTAGGAAGCTTCCGAAATGGAGTTTTGGCTAGCAGAACTCCGTGTATAGTTGGAAGGGGATCACCATGGTGGGATCTAGTCCCCTTGGCAAGGAAAAATTATTTTGTTAGTTAGTTGAGTTTCTTTCGCTCCGGTGTTTTGATGAGGCCCCGGATTTCTCGATCAATCGGGGAGGGGTAATCTAATTGCCTTGTGCGGCTCGAAGAAAGGAATTCCTTGATAGAGCGGAAGTAGGTTAAATTTTGGGTTGAGTTGGGTATACTAAGGGATTGGGAAGTTTCGGTGGTTTGCGTAAGGTTATATTTACGCGATCATGATAGAGCATTAAGATTGAGGGACGAGCTTGTCCTTTACCTCTGCCTTAGTGTAATGACCCTTCCGGTCATTTACACGTTTTCGCCTCTCTTTTACCATTAGAGCTTACTTGTAGCGGCCCAAGTCACTTATGGCTTGTCGGGACTGGTAGTTCGATGCCCGGGCCATTTGTTTGGTCTTTATGGTCTTTCCTCATTTTAGAGCTTCAACTTTGGATTGACTTTTGTCAACATTCTTGGTAATATCAAAGAATTAAACCAAGGTTCTAGGTCAAAGGAATTCCTTACTCGAAAGTTCGAGTTAAAGAAATGCCTCGTGAAACACCTCGCCCATTTGGAAGGTTTAAAGTAACCCGTGCCTTTGGGGTAAGACTAATAGAGTCTAATATACTAAGAAGGATGTGTTATGAGGTATTATAATCGCAAAATGGTCGTATGATGAGTCTTGAAGTCAAGCTAGTTGCGAAACAAAAGTCTGAAAAAGTTATTGTAAATTCCTTTAAGGAATTCTCTTCAAATTTGGGTTATATGTCTTAGAGTGTTTATCCCTATATATAACGAGTTAGTGGGCCTCCAATATACCAAATCGAAGGTCTACGAGTCTAGTTTCCAACGCACTAAACCGTTTGTCCATACGACTTCAGAATAGAGAGATATTCACGTTTTTGTAAGACCGCGCAAGCAGACACGTCAAGGTGGGGCCCGCATCCTAAGTCGGTTTTGCTTTATAAAAGGTGTTCCAGCTTCGTTTTAATTCATAAAAATCACCCAAAAGCTTCAGAAAATCAGAGGGAGAGTCCATAAATAATCCATGGACTTTGATCCTTTCAATTCGGAAGTTTAACGGAAGTTGCTCTACGTCGCGAGCTCGTCATTTTGGTATAGTTTTCCCCGTCAATTTCATGGCGTATCTTCATGGGTGTTGATGCAGCAAGCTAGCAGGTTTTTTCTGAGTATTTGGCAGTAGCTATGGAGTTTTTTTGGTGAGGTATGGATCCCGTATACTTATCTATTTGTTGGATCAAGATTTTAAGCTTCTAGTTATGAAAAGTTGTTGTTGCCGATATCTTGTAGTAGTTTCTTGTTGATTTTGGATCTGTTTGTTGTTCTTGCAAGGAGGAAGGTTGTAAATCTTGGAATATTGAATATTTTTGTCAAGGAAATCTCTCCCCTACGATCCTCCTTCGTTATTATATGTTCTAGTATTATTTTATGGATTTCTGAGCCACGAAGTGGTATTTTGGATTTGTGGCTTTGGACATCCCCTTTATCTTGTTATGTTTGGTTATTGTTGTGGTGTTCTGGTTGTGGTAAGGTGCTGGAGGGATTGGGAAATTTTTCCATTCTTTTTGGGATCGCATACGATAGTGATTGGATTGGACAACGTGAAGTACGCCTTGAAATAGTGCCTCGGGAGCTCGTCGCTCCTTTGAGATGTGGTTAACATATTATTGTTTGATTTAGCTGTCATTTCTTATTGTTATTGGCCTCATTTTATGTTTTGGAGTTGGCTTGTCGCGAGTGTGACATTAACACCTTATCAAATGGCTATGGCTCGTTCTTGCAGCTTCGTTGATTCTAGCAATTGTTCCATTACCTTGGTTGGTCAGCCTTCATAGAGACGTATTTGGGGATTCAGTTGAAAGTATTTGTTTTGTGTGATTCAGAGCTTCCCGGAGCAGTTTGAGTCTGGACGACGTTGTTCCCGCAGCTAGTCATCGGATGACAAGTAGGTTATGGTTTTCCCCTATCTAGACTCTGCGTATATAGGCTATAACTGCATTAATTAGCATCCTTGGATGGGTTGTTATAGGTTGGTACCCCATACCTTGTCCGCCTTTCGTCCATCAATTTCATATGTTGTTTATAGTATTCGCGTAGTAATATATATTACCTTTGTGGTCCTGTGTGGCCTTGTATTGACTCTGGAACATAGATGGTGAGCTACTTGGGAATGTCCGCGAGTCCCGGACATAGAGATTATCCTTTTAGGCTGGTTATGTCTGCTGAGTAGCTATTGGGCCTGTGCAGGGTTGATAGGAATTGTTGTGAGCCGTTGGGCTACTTTTATATTTGTGTGCGAGCATATCTTCCATGAAAAAGGTTTTCCCCTGCATGTTTTACTACAGTTTTGGTTGTGAGCCACTACTGACAGTTTTCCTAAATTTGCATGGCCCTGCGGGCCCATTTTTGGTACTGTTGTTGATAGAAAAGGGGATTTTTGGATGTTTTTGCACTGGTTTTATTACTGGTACTAGTCATTGCGGGGCAGAGCACCAGACTTGATTTTATTACTGATACTAGTCTTTGCGGGGCAGAGCACTAGACGTGATTTACTACAGCACCCTTGGAGGGGTTTTTGAGGCATTTTATACTACTTTAGTCCTGGATGGGGTCTTGGCATGCATAATCGAGACTGGGTCTCTATCTTTATCTCGGACTTGCTTCCGGATTATATGTCTTGATATTGAGTTTTAGTATGGGGTCGGGGACCTCCATGGACCTTGCTGCTTCAGGCCTGGAGCTTCGGGTTGCGTGCGCTAGAGGGAAGGGTATACGGTGGAGTAGAGGTATACGGGCTGAGTCCTTCCATGGAACCTGCCTGCTGGGTCTGATTGTCACCGGAGGAGGTACATACAGAGGTTCTATTTCACATCATATCATATCATGCATTGGATTCCACCCTTGTTTGTTGTGTGTTCAGTGTACGCTTTGGTAGTATGGGATGCCGGAGGGTTTGTTTTCACTTGATTATGCTCCTCGGTTGTATGGGTGGCCGTTGGGACTATAGGTAGACTATATTTACTCATGTTTTTACTTATAGCTTGTCTTGGCACCCGGTTCTTGAAAGATTAGTGATGGCTAGCCTGTTGAGGCTTTGGTTGTGGGATTTTTTATTATTGAGAGGGCTTTAGAGTCCTATCTTATTGAGGCACTTTTGTGTGGCCTTCTGAGCAGAGTGTGAGACTCTGATTTTATTCTTGTGGGAAGCTGAGTGGTATCTCTCGGTTATTGTGGCCTAGTTATTTCATCCTAGGGTTGTACTTGTGAGGTGATTCCCTGGTTATGCTATCATATGATTGGATTGGTGTTATGATTTCCTTATACTGGTTGATTCCATTTTGAGTATGTTAGACTGCTCTCCGTCTTTTCCTTCCACTTGAGGTTACCGGTATACCGCCATTTTCTCAACTCCCTCTCTACTTACTTATATTGTTGTACAAGGACTCCAGGTGTGTTCTTCTTTCCTTCACCAGTGATTCTATGTGATTGTATCTATGTGCTAGCATGTGTTACTTGAAGCTCTTGGTTATGGATGATCTGTGCTAGCTCCTTGTGCCTTGCTTATTGCCTCAGTGACTGCTTTTTTGCTATCTGTTACTTACTGCTTTTATATCTTATATGCGCTCAGTCGGCATATAATACCTACTGAGTACCCATGGTTTTGGTGCTCATACTACACTTCTGCACTTTTTTGTGCAGATATTAGCTGAGCTTTCGCCGTTGATCACGTTGGAGACTCGTGCAACTTTTGGATCTTTGAGACTAGGGCGAGCGCCTGACGGTCGGGGCTTGTCTACATCTCATCTGTTGTACTTTTGCTCCTTGTACTTTCGGAGGCAATTTATGTTGTATTTTGTTACTACTAGCACTTGTATCCTATTAGAAGCTTCTGTACTATTGATACCAAGTCTTGGGGTTGGTGTAGTTTCCTTTATGTATTTATATTCTAGTTTTGCTTTTGCTTATTTCTGCTTGCTGGTGCGTTTTGGTTAGGTAGTAGCCCATTACTAACCGTTCTGGGCTACGAGAATTGGTTCGCCTACTGGGGATTGTAGGTGCCATCATGACTTGAGAAATTGGGTCATGACAGCTTGGTATCAGAGCTCTAGGTTCACCGGTGTCATGGTACAGAAGCAAGTGTCTCAGTAGAGTCTCGTGGATTGGTACGATGACGTCTGTATCCTATCTGCGGGAGGCTACAGGGTATTGTTAGGAAATATTTCATCTTCTTGGCTCCTCATCGTGCGTTCCTAGCTCTATTGACTTTTAAACTTCGGTTGTTCGTTCATTCTCGAATTCCTCAGACGAATGCTATAGCGGTTGGTGCCGAGTCTTCTGTGCCTGTTGCTTCAGTGCTTCCACTAGCACCAGGACTTCAGAGTAAGGGTTTACCGCACTAGATAGGGGTGTAGGGTCATCCCAACCTCCGACTGGATTTATAGCGACCTCATTGCTTCAGGACATCGTGGCTAGGACTCTGAATACTCCGGTGAGTATTTCAGTACCTGGTTCTGTGAGTGGTGCTTCAGTTATAGTTGAGATTCTAGTTCGTCAGCAGGATTGTCTATCTGTATTGGGGTACGAGGCGAGAGTTTCCCGTTGGGCTTCATCTGGTATAGGCTATTTTTGGTGTGGTGAGCATGGGCACTTTGCTATGAATTTCCCCAAGATTATGTATCCCAGACAGCCTGGTTATTATCATTGTGGAGAGATTGGTTACCTTTATAGATATTTTCCCCGGCGAGGGACGGTTAGGCCTTTAGTTTCGACTACTCAGTCCAGAGTTATATCCCATCAGTTTGATACTCCTCTTGGTGGGCCAGAGGTAGAGGTTCTTGATATCCTTGCTCCAGGTTAGGCTTTTTCTACCTTCGACTTGTGATAGTCTTGCTCGCGTTGTGATTCTATCCCTCTATTATTTATTTTCTTATATGCCTACCTGCTATTTGTTTAAGTTGTTTGGCTACCCGAATTGTTGTAGCAATGTGTTATTTTATTGGTAGTTTATTCTTTAGTAGTGGATGGGGGTAAGTTAGCCTTGAGAGGTGTTTTCCCGGAGTTGTAGCTCGTGGGTAGTTCTTGTTATTCTATTCTAGTTGGGTTACCCCTATTTCATTGTGATTCTGGACTTTTGGTTGGGTTTCCCTTGTTGAGCGGTCCTAGATGGTTGTTTCCTAGGCCGTTATCTAGCGTGGCTAGAGATCCGTGTGATGGTTCGGTGTATTACCGATAGTTGGGCCAGAGTTGAGATTTTGCCTCAGTTGGGAGATATTGGTTATGCTAGTGTGCATAGATTGGTTTGGTCTCCCGAGTGTCTAGAGTTGACCCTCTTTTTTTATTAGTTTAAGAGGTTGGCAGGTATGTGGGTTGTTCCCATAGTCTCCTCCACTTCCTGGTCCGTTGGGTGTTTTGTTGTATCCCTAGCACCAGTTCGAACGAATCTTGATCGTAGTTCTTTCGATGAGCTCTTGATGTTGGCATCGTGATTGGGTCTTGACTTTAGCACTTCCGACTAAGTGTTGATCGTAACCTCATGGTTGGTTTGTGTTTGTAAGAATTTTGGGTGAGTTGGGCATTCGGCCCATTCTTCTCCTGCCTTATTGAATTTGACGTGTAGCTATGAGTAGTAAGGTAATGGCTTCAAGTTCTTATTCGAGAAATAATTTGTAAGGTTTAGTATGTGTTAAGGAAGCATTTTTGTTTAGTTGAAAAAGAAGGGAGATAACTCTTTGTTTGTGTTTATGTGTCCTCGTAGTTGCCTGAGGTGGCGATGAAGGTTTGCTTTGGGATTGTGTGTCGGTGATTCGATTCATCCGTCTACACATTGCCGTGGGTTTTCCATCGATTGGTTTTGTTTCAGTAGCAACTGCGGTGTTGGCAACTTGCATATTCAGGCTTAGTTGGCTTGGATTCTTAAGGGTTCATTGGCAGCATACTGGTTCGACCAAGGCTTTAGTTGGTAGTTTTGAAAGTTGGGGTTCAGAATCAGGGCTTGGCAGGTTACATCGGATGGTTCGTGGCAGTTTCTATTTGGTTGCAGCATCCTAGTGTCGGGAGGCAGTGGGTGCAACCAACTTAGCTTCTGTACTTCAGTTGCGGATGCGGCTATTGGCCTTGGACACCTAGTCCTTGGCTAACCTCTGCAAGAGGCGAGATATTCTAGATTTCAGCAGTGTTCTAGTTAGTACGAGGTTCTTCTACCATGGTTGGACAGACTCAGCGGCATAAGTTTGAGCTTTAGCAGTGGTGTATGCTTTATGTGGTCAGCTTGTGCGGGTTGAGACTAGCGAGGCTATTTTGAGCTCTGATGATACGTAGAGACTGGTAATAGCCATTCATTTGCCAAGGATTTGAAAGATTGTTTAATTGATTCCTCCAGAGTTGTTGTTTATGTGGGGTTCCTGTGTTGGTTAGACTCGGCCAGTATGGACTAGACGTTCGTTAGGATATATGCTTCGAAGTGGTTGGTTGTTTGCAGAACCAGTAAAGCGGTTGATAAGCCAAAGGAATGAATTGAAAGTATATGCAAAAAAAATTCTATGGCTAGATGGTAACTTTGAACCCCAGGCACCTATTTCCTTTACCTTCGGGGTGTTTGGACGTGATATTCGTGGCATGGTGGACTTCTTTCTGAGGTGAGATTCGTAAGGCGATTTCACATTCAAATGTTGTTCGAGTGTTCGGAGTAGTAGCAGTGTTTTCTAGAGTTGGGAGCTTGGCTCATGGTTACAGACTTCATGGTAGGCTTACCACACTTCTTGCAGGATCGTGGTTTTGGTTTGGGTCTTTTGGGCAGGTTTCCCTGGTTCATTCACTTTCAGCTGATTCAGACCTGGCACGGTTCAGTTAGCAAATTTGATGTTAGAAAAAACTGTTCGTTCGTTGGTTGGTGGTCAGTCAAGGCAGGTAACTTTAGTTTCAATGATATGCTACGGGTTGTTATCTTGGATGGCAAAGGCTAGTAGCCTATATCTTGGCTTAAAATGCATTTGAATAAAATGGGTGACTTCGTTCGTGGAAAAGTATAAGCAGGAACTCTGGATCTCCGTTGTGTCAGTTGATGCTTCGAGGGTGGTTTGAGTGTTCAGCTTGTATGCTGCTTCCTTTTTGTGGTGCTAAAGGATTCAGTTCAGAATAAAAAAAAAGGGGCTTTTGCGGAACAACGGGTTCATGAGTTATGTGTGTTGATAGCCTTGGTGCTCTGGTTTTGGTGTTGTGTAGGTGCTTTTTGGTTAAGATTCTCGAGGTTCAGTTTGGGTTGGCAGATCTTTGGAGGTTTAAATCTAGCTTGGCTAGTAAGAAATTAACGCTTGGTTGCTTTCTTTGGTTCTGTTCTATTGGGTGCCATCCAGTCGTGGAGGCTACCCGGGTTGTCCGAGAGAGTAGTGCGGGCGTGGTATCCGCTATTCTTAAATCTTTGGTATTTTCTTCCTTCCTGACTTTCGGAGATGAAAGTCTTTTTAGTAGTGGATGATGTAATGACCCTTCCGGTCATTTACACGTTTTCGCCTCTCTTGTACCATTAGAGCTTACTTGTAGCGGCCCAAGTCATTTATGGCTTGTCGGGACTGGTAGTTCGATGCCCGGGCCGTTTGTTTGGTCTTTATGGTCATTCCTCATTTTAGAGCTTCAACTTTGAAAATCGTTGACTTCCGTCAACATTCTTGGTAATATCAAAGAATTAAATCAAGGTTCTAGGTCAAAGGAATTCCTTACTCGAAAGTTCGAGTTAAAGAAATACCTCGTGTAACACCTCGCCCGTTTGGAAGGTTTAAAGTAACCCGTGCCTTTGGGGTAAGACTAATAGAGTCTAATATACTAAGAAGGATGTGTTATGAGGTATTATAATCGCAAAATGGTCGTATGATGAGTCTTGAAGTCAAGCTAGTTATGAAACAAAAGTCTGAAAAAGTTATTGTAAATTCCTTTAAGGAATTCTCTTCAAATTTGGGTTAAATGTCTTGGGGTGTTTCTCCCTATATATAACGAGTTAGTGGGCCTCCAATATACCAAATCAAAGGTCTACGAGTCTAGTTTCCAACGCACTAAACCGTTTGTCCATACGACTTCAGAATAGAGAGATATTCACGTTTTTGTAAGACCGCACAAGCAGACAAGTCAAGGTGGGGCCCGCATCCTAAGTCGGTTTTTCTTTATAAAAGGTGTTCTAGCTTCGTTTTAATTCATAAAAATCAACCAAAAGCTTCAGAAAATAAGAGGGAGAGTCCATAAATAATCCATGGACTTTGATCCTTTCAATTCGGAAGTTTAACGGAAGTTGCTCTACGTCGCGAGCTCGTCATTTTGGTATAGTTTTCCCCGTCAATTTCATGGCGTATCTTCATGGGTGTTGATGCAGCAAGCTAGCAGGTTTTTTCTGAGTATTTGGCAGTAGCTATGGAGTTTTTTTGGTGAGGTATGGATCCCATATACTTATCTATTTGTTGGATCAAGATTTTAAGCTTCTAGTTATGAAAAGTTGTTGTTGCCGATATCTTGTAGTAGTTTCTTGTTGATTTTGGATCTGTTTGTTGTTCTTGCAAGGAGAAAGGTTGTAAATCTTGGAATATTGAATATTTTTGTCAAGGAAATCTCTCCCCTACGATCCTCCTTCGTTATTATATGTTCTAGTATTATTTTATGGATTTCTGAGCCACGAAGTGGTATTTTGGATTTGTGGCTTTGGACATCCCCTTTATCTTGTTATGTTTGGTTATTGTTGTGGTGTTCTGGTTGTGGTAAGGTGCTGGAGGGATTGGAAATTGTTCCATTCTTTTTGGGATCGCATACGATAGTGATTGGATTGGACAACGTGAAGTACGCCTTGAAATAGTTCCTCGGGAGCTCGTCGCTCCTTTGAGATGTGGTTAACATATTATTGTTTGATTTAGCTGCCATTTCTTATTGTTATTGGCCTCATTTTATGTTTTGGAGTTGGCTTGTCGCGAGTGTGACATTAACACCATATCAAATGGCTATGGCTCATTCTTGCAGCCTCGTCGATTCTAGCAATTGTTCCATTACCTTGGTTGGTCAGCCTTCATAGAGACGTATTTGGGGATTCAGTTGAAAGTATTTGTTTTGTGTGATTCAGAGCTTCCCGGAGCAGTTTGAGTCTGGACGACGTCGTTCCCGCAGCTAGTCATCGGATGACAGGTAGGTTATGGTTTTCCCCTATCTAGACTCTGCGTATATAGGCTATAACTGCATTAATTAGCATCCTTGGATGGGTTGTTATAGGTTGGTACCCCAGACCTTGTCCGCCTTTCGTCAGTCTATTTCATATGTTGTTTGTAGTGTTCGCGTAGTAATGTATATTACCTTTGTGATCCTGTGTGGCCTTGTATTGACTCTGGAACATAGATGGTGGGCTACTTGGGAATGTCCGCGAGTCCCGGACATAGAGATTATCCTTTTAGGTTGGTTATGTCTGCTGAGTAGCTATTGGGCTTGTGCAGGGTTGATAGGAATTGTTGTGATCCATTGGGCTACTTTTATATTTGTGTGCGAGCATATCATCCATGAAAAAGGTTTTCCCCTGCATGTTTTACTACAGTTTTGGCTGTGAGCCACTACTGACAGTTTTCCTAAATTTGCATGGCCCTGGGGTCCCCTTTTTGGTACTGTTGTTGATAGAAAAGGGGATTTTTGGATGTTTTCGCACTGGTTTTATTACTGGTACTAGTCTCTGTGGGGCAGAGCACCAGACTTGATTTTATTACTGATACTATTCGCTGCGGGGCAGAGCACCAGACTTGATTTTATTACTGATACTAGTCTCTGCGGGGCAGAGCACTAGACTTGATTTACTACAGTTTTAGACCCGGTTATGCCCGGGCACCCTTGGAGGGGGTTTTGAGGCATTTTATACTACTTTAGTCCTGGACGGGGTCTGGGCATGCATATTCGAGACTGGGTGTCTATCTTTATCTTGGACTTGCTTCCGGATGAAATGTCTTGATATTGAGTTTTAGTATGGGGTCGGGGACCTCCATGGACCTTGCCGCTCTGGGCCTGGGGCTTCGGGTTTCGTGCGCCGGAGGGAAGGGTATACGGTGGAGTAGAGGTCTACGGGCTGAGTCCTTCCATGGAACCTGCCTGCTGGGCCTTATTGGCACCGGAGGAGGTACATACAGAGGTTCTATTTCACATCATATCATATCATGCATTGGATTCCACCCTTGTTTGTTGTGTGTTCAGTGTACTCTCTTGTAGTATGGGATACCGGAGGGTTTCTTTTCACTTGATTGTGTTCCTCGGTTGTATGGGCGGCCGTTGGGACTGTAGGTAGACTATATTTACTCCTGTTTTTACTTATAGCTTGCCTTGGCACCCGGTTCTTGAAATATTAGTGATGGCTAGCCTGTTGAGGCTTTGGTTGTGGGATTTTTTATTATTGAGAGGGCTTTAGAGTCCTATCTTATTGAGGCACTTTTGTGTGGCCTTCTGAGCAGAGTGTGAGACTCTGGTTCTATTCTTGTGGGAAGCTGAGTGGTATCTCTCGGTTATTGTGGCCTAGTTATTTCATCCTAGGGTTGTACTTGTGAGGTTATTCCCTGGTTATGCTATCATATGATTGGGTTGGTCTTATGATTTCCTTCTACTGGTTGATTCCATTTTGAGTATGTTAGACTGCTCTCCGTCTTTTCCTTCCACTTGAGGTTACCGGTATACCACCATTTTCTCAACTCCCTCTCTACTTACTTATATTGTTGTACAAGGACTCCAGGTGCGTTCTTCTTTCCTTCACCAGTGATTCTATGTGATTGTATCTCTGTGCTAGCATGTGTTACTTGAAGCTCTTGGTTATGGATGATCTGTGCTAGCTCCTTGTGCCTTGCTTTTTGCCTCAGTGAGTGCTTTCTTGCTATCTGTTACTTACTGCTTTTATATCTTATATGCGCTTAGTCGGCATATGAGGCATATGATACCTACTGAGTACCCGTGGTTTTGGTGCTCATACTACACTTCTGCACTTTTTTGTGCAGATACTAGCTGAGCTTTCGCCGTTGATCACATTGGAGACTCGTGCAACTTTTAGATCTTTGAGACTAGGGCGAGCGCCTGACGGTCAGAGCTTGTCTACATCTCATCTGTTGTACTGTTGCTCCTTGTACTTTCGGAGGCAATTTATGTTGTATTTTGTTACTACTAGCACTTGTATCCTATTAGAAGATTCTGTACTATTGATACCAAGTCTTGGGGTTGGTGTAGTTTCCTTTATGTATTTATATTCTAGTTTTGCTTTCGCTTATTTCTGCTTGCTGGTGTGTGTTAGTTAGGTAGTAGCCCATTACTAACCGTTCTGGGCTACGGGAATTGGTTCGCCTACTAGGGATTGTAGGTGCCATCATGACTTGAGAAATTGGGTCGTGACACTTAGAGATCGTTCGGGGATGAACGATGGGTAAATTGGTATCTGTTGTAACGATCGGGTTCGTCATTACGGGTAAACCATTCGTGCCAAGTGTTGGGTTAGAAAAATTCTAGGTTTGGGAGTTGGAAATTCTAGGCTAGGCTAGTCTCGGCCGGTTTGGGAGCGAGGTATGGTCTAGGACAATCTGCATAAGGATTGGGTTAAATGTCTTGTTTTAAGCTAGTTTTCCTGGTAGCTAAGACATGGAGGAGTCCGGAGGACTTTTCTGAATCGAATTCGGGTAAGTAGAACTCCTATAATCGAGGTTGATATGAAAGGGTTGTTCCAGAATGTCGAGAAAATAAGTGTGTTGTAAAATGGCCAAAACTGAGAGATTTCCGAACATTCTATCTGTGACGAGCGCAACCATCCGCGGTAGCGGCCTCTGCTATAGCGGTGAAAAATACCTCTATGGCGGTGGTAAAGGCGGTCAACACTTCTTAAGACCGTTATTGCGGGAGTTGTCCGCTATAGCGGGACCGCTATAGCAGAGCAGGGACCGCTATAGCATAGTGACGGGATTATAAAACCAAGAAAATGGTCTTTTAATTTTATTCTCTCCCATTCAGCCCCAAAAAACAGATGAGGGTTACTCCAAGAACCCTCCTAGGCTGCTCCAAGGCTTGGGAGCCATGGGGAGGAGGAATTCCGATAAAAGGGACGCAAAACCACGGATTCGGGTCTGCAGAATTGTCAGGGAATGCCTTCACAGAGCCAGAAAGGGCATGGAATAGCTGCTCGGCATTCAGGTAGGCTAGGTTTCTTCCAAGAGTAGATTGATCGCTTTCATTTTCGTATTATTGTATTGAATGAAAGGGAGAATGCATGGTTAGGCATTCAGGCACGGAGTCTGAAGGAAGTTGTTGAATTGTTGTAACTCTATGGAGATGGTAGAATGGGAATAGGGTTTGGTGATATTTTAGGCATTGCTTAAATTGTGTGGTTTTGCTAATAAAATAAGGGAACTAGAATATCGGAAGGTTTGGGCAACCGGAAAAGGGTTAGTAATTAACAAATGTGTAAGGAACAGAAGTTCCGGACTAATTGGTATAATTTGGATAATTGTTTGGTTGTGTTCTAAGGCTGGGAAGGGTTTTACCAGGTTGTATTTGGTCCTAGGAAGAGGGTCAAGAATAAATGTAATTAACTTTATGTTTAAAAGGGCAAACTGGGGTTAGTCTTTAGACGGGATTTGACGGTTCATAGTGTACCCGGAATAGGGTAGGTGATGGATCACGACTCCTGTGAATGTTGTATGTTTTGTACTCCTATCTAAGTGTTTGTGTGAATTGCATTGCTTGGATGAAATTGTGTAGAATGTCTAACGGTCCTGTCTTACAGTCTGTGAGTTGAACGGTTCTTTACATATTGGTTTACAAGTTGTGTGTTCATTATTTGACTGTGAATTATTGACTTGCGGTTGGCTCGGGTACCACACCTGGTACAGGTATACTAACGGTTGGCACGGGTACCATGCCTGGTACAGGTATAACAAATGGTTGGCTCGGGTACCACGCCTGGTAGAAAATATACTAACGGTTGGCTCGGGTACCATGCCTGGTACAGGATATACTAATGGTTGGCTCAGGTACCACGCCTGGTATGGGTTACCTTTGTTGCATCATTGGATTTTATCGTTGTGTTGCATTAACTGTTATTGGTTCCGTAATTTGACCAGACTGTTTTATTGAAATGTGATAATTGCTTATGGTCCGTGAGAGGCCGTGAATTCTGTTATATTTGGTCTTGGTGTAGGCCGGTGGTTATATTATGTTATCATTTTGGTCATGGTGTAGGTCGGGTTATTATATTGTGAGTTTGGTCTTGGTATAGGCCGGTTGTTATGTTATATTGTGGGTTTGGTGTTGGTGTAGGCCGGTGGTTATGTTATGTTATCATTTTGGTCTTGGTGTAGGACGAGTTATTATATCGTGAGTTTGGTCTTTGTATAGGTCGGGTTGTTATATTATATTATGGGTTTGGTCTTGGTGTGGGCCGGGTGGTTATATTATGTTATCATTTTGGTCTAGGTGTAGGCCGGGTTATTATAATATTAGTTTGATCTTGGTATAGGCTGGGTTTTTATATTATTTTATGGGTTTGGTCCTGGTGTAGGCCGGGTTGTTATATTATATTATCGGGTGCTCTTGGTGTGGTTAGGTTATTATGTTAATTATTAGTTGGTCTTGGTGTAGACCGGGTTTTCCATGTTAACACCTAGATGTGTTAGGGGGATCCGGGTGGGTCCGGACTATGTAAAAGAGGTTATAAGTTCACAAACTATTGTCATTAAGTGTACTAACGGCAGTCAGGAATTATTTGTGGTTAACAAGCTTAGGGTGGCTCTTGGCGTAGACCGGGTAGCTTGTTGGACACTTAGGTGTGGTTACAGGGTCTGGGTTTCGGGATTGGAGAGAGATTTAGATATGACTCTATTGTTGTTATTGAATGTGTCAATGGTTGCTAGGTGAATTCCATGTGATTGGTAAATTGGGAGTAAAACTGAAAGTCTGGGATCGTAGTTGTTGGTTGTTGTAACCAGGATGGAAGGTTGTCCTAGAGGTTCGCAAAGGGTCCGAACACTGCTACTATACTATGGGTATAAGTGGTATGGTTGGGAATTTAGCCGAGTTAAGTCTGAATATTTAGTCAAGGAGGTGACTTGGGAAGTCTAGGTGTCAAGGTGACTTGGGAAGTCTAGTTGGCAAGGTGACTTGGTAAATCTAAAGGTTAGGATGGGCGGTTCTGAAAGGGGGGATTGATAAAAGTGATATTGAAAGGGGTGAAGCATTTACCTTGTGTATTTTATCTTGATTTTTATGTGATGGTAGGAGTGAATTTGGGTCAGCCGATGATGCCTACCAGTAGGTTTATTTGTACTGATTCTACTCTTGCTATACCTTTTTGGGTATAGTCTGGTTGCAGGGTTGGTGTTGTTGCACAGGTTTAGGATTGCGGTGATCTTCCAGCAGCTCCTACTTCCTTCTATGGTGGGAGTTGTGTCCATTTCATGTTATAAGCCCATCTTGTAGAAGCTCTTACACCAGATTTGACTAGGTTCTAGGGAGGGCTGTCTCACATTGTAAATGATTTTCCACAAGTTTTGTAAGTCGTTATTTCCTGAATCTTTATAAAGGAAGTTCCTTGTATAAAAAGGTGTTTTAATTCATGATTTATTTCTTTTTCCGCATTACCTATTGTTTTGGGTGGTAAGGGTTCTCCTATCTAGGTGGATTAGAGTAGGTGTCCGCACGGCCGGTAGTTGGGTCGTGACAGAATTTCTTTCACAATTTTGGTCAGTTGTCTTTTTTTTTGGGATAATTGCTTAGTGAATGACCTTGTTTTAATTTTTCTTTCAACTTATAGACCTTTTTAACTATTATAAATATATAAAAAAAATTAGCAAACTTAAAATCTTATAAAGACACTTTAGACTATATATGAAATTAAATTTTGTAGACGTACCCTAGACAACAATCTAATATTTTGGGAATTCTAAGAGCTGTATAGGCAAAACTTTTAAAAGTAAAGTCAAAAATCTAAATTGTGGCATAAGAAAGGACACTTTGTAATTAAGTACTCCTTCATTTATTTTTTTATTTTCAGAGACTCGAATTCAAGATATTTAATTAGGGTTGGAAGATCATATACATCAAAAAATATTTTTTAATCCAATGATAATCTAAAAAAAAGTTACTTTGTATATTCATGTACTTTTACATGTTATAACATGTTACTTATCATTTATTCTAGATTACTAATAAAAGTTTAGTGTATATATTGAATGACATGTAATTATCTTTTAATTGGTCTGACCATATCTAACTTTTTGATTATTTATTTGACTAGGTTTTTCTTTTTCCTTATATATGATATTTCCAATGGAAATTGGTGGTTTAGAATAGGACCAAACTATACAGCAGTTGGATTTTGGCCAGCAAAGATTTTTACAAAGTTAAATGGATTTGCAACAACTGATGAATATGGAGGAGTGGCACATAGTCCTCCAAGAGTTCCAGAACCTTCTATGGGCAGCGGGTATTTTCAAGTTGGAGACATAAAAAAGATGGATATTGTAGGACTAGTACCTACTTAAATGATGAAAATCAAACCATGACTTTAGATGACAATTTAGTGCATTTACATGCAAATAGTCCAAATTTTTATAGGGCATATGATTATCCAGACAGGGGTGAATTTGGTGCTTTAGTGTTATATGGAGGACCAGGTGAACATATATAACATGTGTTACTTTTTGAGTACTCAAATAAAATTTATTAATTATGAGCTTGTTTGGATTGATCGATTAAAAGTAGCTGATAAGTATTAAATGTTGAAAAGTATTTTTTGGTACTGAAATTATATTCATTTAATTTTAAATAAGTAGTTGATAAGTATTAAATATTGAAAAGTATTACCAAAGTAATTTTCGATACTGAGAGTATTTAGTTATATATATATATATATATATATATATATGTGTGTGTGTGTGTGTGTGTGTGTGTGTGTGTGTGTGTGTGTGTGTGTGTGTGTGTGTGTGTCACGATCCAATTTTTTAGGTCATGATGGCACCTACAATTCCCCTATAGGTGAATCAATCCTCGTAGCCCAGAACGGTAAATAATCCTTCTTCGAGATATTTTAGGCCCTTCTTTTGCTTAGTTTTTGCTTAATTTTTGAACATGTGTTCCTGGAAAAGTTGGGAACATCATAGTAATTTTCATTTTTGATTTTAGGTTACAGAGCCCACGGGCTCACTTTTGATCCAGATTTTGACCCCGCTAGACTATTAGCAATATGAGTGTCACTAGCTTTATTTTAATGAGTAAAATTTATTCTTGATAGTGTGATTGTTATCGGAGCAGTTTGGGTTCGGGCTTTGTCTTTTCAGCAGCTTAACGTTGGACGCCAGGTAGGTTATGGCTTTCCTACATTAGACATTGTGTATATGGAATATAAATGTATTACTTAGCATCTTTGAGTTGGATTTACTAGGTTGGCACCTCAGACCTTGTCTTCTTTCTTATTGTTCGTCTTATTTCATACGTTCATTTTAGTATTCAAATTGGTTTTGTAGTATCACCCCTTGTTGCCCCGTGTGGCCGTGTATTTGCCTTTGGACCATAGATGGTGGGATAATTGGGAAATATCCATGAGTCTCGGACATCGATTTACTATTATGAGCTGGTTATCTGTGTTGTAGAGTAGACTGAGCCTTTGCAGGGCCATTAGATTGATTGTGAGCCATTGAGCTATTGATTATTTGTGATCATATCATTATTATCATGCAAAGGGGTTTTCTGTATTGATTTTTATTACTACTATGACTACAGGCCAAATTATCACCGGTTTTCTAAACTTATATGGGCCTGATGGCCCGTTTATCATATAAATAACTATAAATAGATTTAAACTTATTTTATGGATCTTCTTGGAGTAAAAGAGATTTTGAGATGATTTTTACAGTGATTCTAGATTCATCTAGGCCGGAGTTCTAAATATGATTTTCTACTAATTTTGATACGATACTAGGCTTAGCTGGGCAGGAGCGCTAAACATGACTTTTTCTACTGATTTTAGAACCAGATAGATTCTGGGCATGGTTATTGAGATATTGAGAGTTGTATATGATCGCGGAGACCTCCATGGACCATGCCAATCCAGAATCAGGGCTATGGGCCGAGAGTGCCAGAGGAGGAGTATACGAAAGAGTAAAGGTATACAGGGGAAGACTTCATGGGTCCTACCAGGAGGAGGTGCATATAATACTACCTGATCATATATAATCACATCATTCATTGTTAGTGTAGTTTCACCCTTGTTTTTTATTTGTTGAGTGTACGCTCTGGTAGTATGGGATGTCGGAGGGTTTGTTTTCACTTGAATGGGTTCCTCGGGTGTATGGGCGCCCATTGGAACTGTAGGTAGATTAGTTTTCTCGATCCTATTGTAGTATGATAACGCTCAAACTACACCTCAAATTAAGAAGTGTAAGCGGTCGTCGTCAAATATAGAATCCAACAGAGGTTGGGGTCGATCCCACAGGGAATAAGGTGCAAATTAAGTCGTTAGTGAATTAGATGACTAATAATCAATACTTTCCGATAAATGGGGGGTTTGTGTGATCAATATTTGAACAATGCAAATAATAAGTTACGAGTTTCAACGAGTATTAATCAATATGAGAATGAACTAGGGAAGTGTTCACCATGGCGTCGTAACAATTTTGACTCAAAGCTTAACCGGGTTCTTTCTATATGTATATCACGATGTGATTGAATTAATGGTATCATCTAAACGTTTCTCAACCAAATAGACGAATTTCCTTTTCAATTCTCTCGAACTTGAAAAGGTGAAATTTTTTATTTCAATCCTAAACATCAACTAGCTTAATCTAGTTACAGCATTAATAATAAGACGAGAGTTGGTAGTCTCGAATCCTCGTAGTTAATCAAATTTCCCGGTTTTAATCTCTTTGTTCAAGCAAATCAAACCTAGGTATGTTCTAATGTTTGCAACCATTAGAAAACGTGAATAACGAATGAATAACCACGTGACAACATATAAATTTAACCTAATGCTACCCGGAATCTATATTGTTACTTTTGTCATGGCTCCCACAACCCTAGTTGTGGGAAATTAGCTACTCATGCTATTAGAGAAAAATAAAATAATAGTGTTCATAATATAAAGAAAAAGATCTTACAATAGATGAACACAAGCTTCTAGTTTTCCAAGAACAAGCAGCCAATAATTTCCAAGAACAATGGAGGAAGAAGAAGAATACGTTGGTGTCGTATTTTTCCTCTCTAAAAGTCGTCCCAATAGTCTCTAGAAATATTTGGTAATGATTAATAAAATAACCCTAACACAGGGTATTTATAGAAGTCCAGGAAATAAAGTCCAAAAATAGAATTTTTGGAATCCCGCATCGCGTTGATGGGTCGCCTGACAGGCCGTCAAGCATGTGACTGGCCGTCATGTGAACCATCACTCTTAGGCAGTGGCTGAACTTCGACTTTCAAAGCTTGACAGCTTCCATGACGGTCCGTCAGGTCTGTGACGAGCCATCAAGCCATCCGTCGCCACTATCCAGTGAATTTTTCTAGTAAGTCGTTGGGCCTGTGACGACTTGCTGGAAAATTCTGGTAAGTCGTCCGCCCAGTGACGACTTGCTAGTAAATTGACTGTTTAGCTTGACGGTTGGTGTGATGACTCATCAAAACCTTGACGATTCGTCAAGTGAGTCTTCACACTAACCAGTACAGCCCTTTAGTGTCAAAAATCCATCTTTTTCAGTTTTGGTTCACGTTCCTACAAGTTAAACATAAAACCCATCAAAAACAACAACGTTTGCTTGAAAACTCACGATTATTCTTAGTTAAAGGAGTCAAATATGTCATAGAACGCCGACACATCAACACCCTCAACTTAAAATGTTCGCTTGTCCTCAAGCAACATGACAACAAAAACAAAAAGACGACTCAACCAAGAAAACAAACACGTGTCACTAGCAAATCATGGCCATTCAACAGCTTATTCAATTTAAATCAAGCCCCCGCGGTAACACACAAATGTATGAAATGCTAACTTGCAAGGATCCAAACATGTCATTCTGATATGTTAGAATATTCTACATACGCACACAACAGCTATCCCAACAGTCAATAGATAATACAGAAATCTCGATGCCCTCACCACAAAAAAGTCCCACACACAAGATTTGGGACTAGGTAAGGTGCTCACACTCACAAACGATTTCAAACAATGCACATGCGATGCCATAAGCTTGCCCTTGCTATCCTATTTTAGTTTTTCAGATAGCCACTCAGGATCACCACAGGACTTGTTTTGGCTTGTAATGTGGCTTTGGGTGCAGGTAGGATATATTTAGAGGTTAGTGACTAAGCCCTCCTTGGAATCACCGACCTACTATTTCCACTTAACATTTCTTCGTCCATCCTTATTCACCTTTTTATTCCCTTCTTTCTAGCTACAGGTGCGGCCTCTTTATTTTGACAATTCTTTTTCATCTGTTTTTCATTTCTTTTTCTTTCTTTTCATAGGCACACACCTGAAATTTTCATTTTATCCACAACCAACCTTATTCATCCTATTTTTCTTATCATTTACCTCTATAGTAGCCACCCTCAACTTAGGCTAATTGCCTTAGTTGAGGTGCACGATGTCCAAGGAAGGACCAGGGCCAAAATAGGGATTCAAAGTTAAAAAGAAATGGTACAGGTTATTGAAAGAATAGGGTCAATTATGGCTCATACAGGGATCAAAGGGATTATTTGCATTTGGAAGTGGACTGCACACAAAAAAGGGCCTGTGATCCTTTCCTAAGCAACTAACTTCAATCCTAACAAAATAGACCGGGCAAGTTCTAGATGCATGCACAGAGTAAGAGTTTATAACAATAAGCTGACACACACTTGGCACCAAGAAACCATACCACTACCAACTATCAAAACAACAGTTCAGCTTAAGCACAATTATTACAATCACATCCATTCAATGACATTCAGAGATCCAGAACAGTCAATCATTTCAAACACAAGTACAAAATCAACTTTTTCAGAGGTGGCTCCTTTTAGTTCAACTTTCCAAAAAGCCATGCTTGCTATAGACACCAGAAAACAACACAAACAAAATTTAAAATGACAACCTAAACATGCCGGTTCTACTAGATAGCACATCGGAGGAAAAAGAAACACGGCAACAAAAACCCTCGGTGGTAAAAGACTCACAGGTATCCCAACACCCTCAACTTAGACTTATGCCTTGACCCTAATGCATATATGTGAAAGCTAAAACTGTGAAAGAAAGGAATACCTGTGAAGCCCATATGACTCAGAGTCTGGCATGATGTTGGAGACCACCAGGGTCTCCAAAGCAGGAGCAATCGCTAGAATAGGTGCAAGCGACATCATCCTGTTGAGCTCTAACTTTCTCTTTTATCGGCTCCTCAGCTAGTCGAGACAACTTCTTTACTCTTTCTAACTCTTTTTCTTTGCTGGTTCTCTTACGGTGTTTTCTTTTTCTTGATTTGTTCTCACCGCCTTCCTCTATAGGTTTCTCTTCTTGCGATCCCAACATCATTCTCATAACAGTTGGGGTCTCAACAAAACCCTTCTTCTTAATATGCACATCCATAGGGGCTTCATCAATAACATTGATAATCGAGACCACCCTCATGTCTCTTGGTGGCTTCATCAATTTACACATATCAAACTTGACCAATTCATTGTTTAATCTGAATGTCAGTTCGTTTCTTTCCATGTCGACCAACACTCTTGCAGTGGCTAACAATGGTCGTCCCAATATTATGGGAACTTCAAAGTCCACTTCACAATCTAAGATTACAAAGTCAGCTGGGAATATAAACTTACCAACCTTTACCAGCACATCATACAATATTCCCACCGGTCGCTTTACTGAACGGTCAGCCATTAACACCCTCATGGTAGTTGGTTTGGGAGCTCCCAAACCCAACTGTTTATAGACTGCTAGCGGCATCAAGTTGATGCTAGCACCGAGATCACATAAGGCTTTTTCAAAGTTGAATTTCCCAATAGCACAGGGAACAGTAAAAGCACCTGGATCTTCCTTCTTTTCCACTAACGATCTTGAAGAAATAGCACTCCAGTGGTGGAGGTTATCTTCTGGTTCAAAGCTCACTGACCTCTTCTTGGTAATCAAGTCCTTCATGAACTTGGCATATCCGGGCATTTGTTCAAGAGCGTCCACCAGTGGAATTTTCACTGATATCTTCTTGAGCATGGTCATAAAATTTAGGAACTTGCTATCTTCCACTTTCTTCTTCAACCGTTGTGGGAAAGGAGGCGGTGGCCGAGGCATCATAGTTGGAAGTTTTTCAACTTCCTTGCTTTTATCCGTGAGCACTTGAGTAGCATCCTCTACCACAGCGGGGTTTTCAACAGATACTCTCACACCCTCATCGACCATATTTTTAGCATCTACTAACTCATTTTCCTCAGCAACATTACCTTTCTGAGTCTGAATTACCGGATGTGATTCCGATAATATTTTACCGTTTCTCGTAGTGATCGCCATACAACTCCCATCATTCCTAGGGTTTTGAATGGTGTCACTCGGCAAGGTACCTGTCTTCTTTTGATTTAGAGACGCTGAGATTTGACTCACAAGCTACTCTAATTGCTTGATTGAGGTGGAATATGAATCCACTACCTGACTCATTGCTGATAATTCAGTCATCATCTCCTTTACCCCGGAGTCAGTCGATTCTACCTTCAACAGCATCTTAGCCATCATATTCTCTAGTTTGGACGTCCCTGACTCATTGCTAGCTTTGTCACGATTCCAAGGTGGTATGTATAATCCACCTCTATTATCTTTGCTCCTCCAATCACCTTGTTCTCGACTCTTATAACTCGGCTTTTCATAGTAATTGTTCCGACCTTGGTTTCCTTGGCCATAAGCCTGGAAACCACCCACATAATTTTCCTCCTCATCAGATTCAAACTCTGTTGCTCTACCTTGGGAACCCACATCTTTCACTTTCTCCATACCTCCTGACAACAAATGTTTTGTCAGTAGGTCCATTTGCGTTTTTAGATGGGCCATATCTTGGTCCCGCTCTTCCTCTTTCCTGCACTGTTCCGCTGACATACCGACTGCATAAGTACTAGCAGCTACCTCTGTATCTTATGTATGTCAAGCCTTGTTGGTTTTAGTAAGCCGGTCCAAAATAGTTGTGGAGACCCATAAATGCTCCACCTGCTGCATTATCTAGTGTCGGCTTGGTAACCGAATTCAGTGCCCTGTAGAATGTCTGCATCAAAAAATTGTCGGTCAACTGATGGTTTGGGCATTGTGTCAACTTTTTCTTGAACCGCAACCAGGTCTCATGTAAAGCCTCATGAGGTTGTTGTCTGAAGTTGCTAATTTCATCCCTCAACTGTATCATCCTAGAGGGAGGAAAGAACCTTTCTAGGAAAGATCCTTTCAACTCACCCCAGGTTGTGATAGAGTCGGGGGTTAACTCTGTCAACCATAATGCTGCCTCATCAAACAGAGACAACAGAAATAACCTGAGCCTGATCGCTGTCTGACTTGCTCCAGGCAATTTGAACGACTTGCAGATACCCACAAAATTCATCAGGTGTCGGTTTGGATCATCACCAGCAACACCACGGAATAGCCCCTTTAAGTTCAACAGCTGGAGCATTGTGCTAGTAATGTTGAACTTAGCCCCAGGCGATAGCGGAGGAAGCGCAATAGCGCCCGTGGAACCAACTCCATCTAAGTCGATATCCTCATCATCATCCAAAGCAAATTGCCTTGGTTTTTGTCGACCTCTACCCCTCTGCTGCTGCCTTTGGTTTGCGGGGGCTATATTTTCAACACGCTCCGCAGCTCTACCATCACCCGCTGCAGCCCCATCATCCAGCCCAACATCGTCCTCAATATCATCAATATTTACGTGTTGTTGGGCCTGCTGAGCTGCAGCTAGTCTTGATGCCTCTTGTTGTTGTGCATTCATGGTTCGCCTTAACATTCTAGAAAGCTCGGGATCGTAAGGTAATATTGATTCACCCGAGATCCGGGTACTTGGCATGCACAACTATGTACTCTGTAACAAACAAAAACAACAAATAAAAGTAAAAGCAGGAAATATGACTAAGAGTCAAATAAACACACCGGACTTAATAAACGACCGTATTCCCCGGCAACGGCGCCAAAATTTGCTAACGCTCAAATTACACCTCAAATTAAGAAGTGTAAGCGGTCGTCGTCAAATATAGAACCCAACAGAGGTTGGGGTCGATCCCACAGGGAATAAGGTGCAAATTAAGTCGTTAGTGAATTAGATGACTAATAATCAGTAGTTTCCAGTAAGTGGGGGGTTTGTGTGATTAATATTTGAACATTGCAAATAATCAGTTACGAGTTTAACCGAGTATTAATCAATATAAGAATGAACTAGGGAAGTGTTCACCATGGCGTCGTAACAATTTTGACTCAAAGCTTAACTGGGTTCTTTCTATATGTATATCACGATGTGATTGAATTAATGGTATTATCTAAACGTTTCTCAACCAAATAGACGAATTTACTTTTCCATTCTCTCGAACTTGAAAAGGTGAAATTTCTTATTTCAATCCTAAACATCAAGTAGATTAATCTAGTTACAACATTAATCATAAGACGAGAGTTGGTAGTCTCGAATCCTCGTAGTTAATCAAATTTCCCAGTTTTAATCTCTTTGTTCAATCAAATCAAACCTAGGTATATTCTAATGTTTGCAACCGTTAGAAAACGTGAATAACGAATGAATAACCATGTGACAACACATAAATTTAACCCAATGCTACCCGGAATCTATATTGCTACTTTTGCCATGGCTCCCACAACACTAGTTGTGGGAAATTAGCTACTCATGCAATTAGAGAAAAAGAAAATAATAGTGTTCATAATATAAAGAAAACGATCTTACAATAGATGAACACAAGCTTCTAGTTTTCCAAGAACAAGCAGCCAATAATTTCCAAGAACAATGGACGAAGAAGAAGAATACGTTGGTGTCATATTTTTCCTCTCAAAAATTCATCCCAATTAGTCTCTAGAAATATTTGATAATGAATAATAAAATAACCCTAACACAGGGTATTTATAGTAGTCCAGGAAATAAAGTCCAAAAATAGAATTTTTGGAATCCCGCATCGCGTTGACGGGTCGCCTGACGGGCCGTCAAGCATGTGACTGGCCGTCAAGGTAACTGTCACTCTTGGGCAGTGGCTGAACTTTGACTGTCAAAGCTTGACGGCTTCCCTGACAGTCCGTCAGGTCTGTGATGAGCCGTCAAGCCATCCGTCGCCACAATCTAGTGAATTTTTCTGGCAAGTCATTGGGCCTGTGACGACTTGCTGGAAAATTCTGGTAAGTCATCTGCCCAGTGATGACTTGCTGGTAAATTGACTGTTTATCTTGACGGTTGGCGTGACGACTCATCAAAACCTTGACGATTCGTCAAGTGAGTCGTCACACTAACCAGTAGAGCCCTTTAGTGTCAAAAATCCATCTTTTTCAGTTTTGGTTCACATTCCTGCAAGTTAAACATAAAACCCATCAAAAACAACAACGGTTGCTTGAAAACTCACGATTATTCTTAGTTAAAGGAGTCAAATATGTCGTAGAACGCCGACACATCATAGTACTTGTTCGTATTATAGCTACTTGGGAGTTGTTCTCCGATCATCCTTGCCTTGTGAGATTTATTGCTAGCATAACATGGTTAGTTCCTTTTCCCTCCTTTCCTTTTATTTGAGGTTACCGGTATACTGCCTTTTTTAAAACTCTTTGTATATATTATTGTTGTAAGGATCCAGGTGTGTTCTCTATTTCCTTCACATGTGTTCTATGATATATATCTTCTGTGACTATCGTATTACTTTTGTATTCTCCTTGTCTTCTATCTGAGGCTAGCTTCCGTGTGTTTTTCTCTGTTTGATTTCGTGACTACTTTCTTTACTATCTGTTATTTTCTGCTTTTATGCCTTATATATGCTCAATCGGCATATGATGCCTACTGGGTACCCGTTGCTTTGCGATTATTCTCATACTACTTTTCTGCATCTTCCTGGTGCAGATCTTTATGTGAGCTATTGTTGTTAACCGCGTGGATACTCATGTAGCTTTAGGACATTCGAGACGTAGGTTGAGCTCTTGATGACTGGGCTTGGCTTTTATCTATTCCTTTGTTCCATGTACTCTTTTGCTACTCAAAGACAGTTGTATATTCTTATTTTGCTCCCTCTTGTACTCTGTATATTTAGTAGTGGCTTCTATACTATGATACCAGGTCGTAGGATGGTTTAGCTTCCGTATATATATATATATATATATATATTTCAGGTTGTTTCCTTTTATGTATTCTTTATATTCCTCCGCTTATTACTCTATTTTCTACATGCTTTCCTTCTTTAGAAGCCCATTACTAACTGTTCTAGGCTACTGGGATTGTTCGCCTACAAGGGGGTTGTAGGTGCTATCATGACTTAAGAAATCGGGTCGTGACAGCTTAGTATCAAAGCCTAGGTTCACCAGTGTTATCAGTATAGGAGCTAATATCTAGTAGAGGCATGTGGATCAAAGAGGAGACGTCCGTACTCTATCTTCGGGAGGCTACAGTGGCATTTTAGAAAATCTAGATCTTTTCTTGCTTCTATATTATGCGTCTTATCGTAGATGGTTTCCTAGAATCTCTTTTGTTCTAGTTCACTCTTTCGAAGATCGCTCATATAACATCTTCGGCAACGGGCAAGGGCAAACCTTTGAAACTAGCATACCCGAGTCCAGCTAGGGGCCGGGGTGGTCATAAAGGTAGAGGTTCGGGACTTGCCCAAGCAACTGCACCAGTTAGAGCTCTTGAGGCTGAGTTTCAGCCTAAGTAAGTACCAAAGTAGCATCCCGTGGACTAGGGGGCAGCCCAGGTGCCACCAGGGCCAGTAGAAGCATCATTACCATCCTCAGCTCCTTTGTCAGATATCGAGGGTTTGCTTCTTTAGCTACTAGGTTTGATTATAGGCAGCCTTCAGATATAGCACTGACTTCCGCTCAGGGGGAAGCCCTGGATGCTTAGAGTTCAGGAGAACAACCTTCTGAGATTGTCTCCACCAAAGTTCTTTGGTGCTCCCAGAGAGGATGCTTATGACTTTATTTCTACTTGTAAGGAGATGCTTCACCATCTCTGGTTATTGGATATTCATGAGGTCGGTTATACTACTTATCAGTTGAAGGGCCCAGCTAAGCTTTGGTGGAGGGCCCAGGTAGCTTGCAAACCATCTCAATCTGAGTGGTTGTGAGCATTATAGAGATCAGTTTACTAGATTGATGCAGGGATCAATGTTGATATCTGAGTATGAGACCTATTTTCACCAGTTGGCACCATTTGGGGCTATGATTATTCCTACAAAGCCAGACAGGGTTCATCAATTTATTTGGGGGTTGAGAACCAAGCTTTGATAGACTTCTGAGATAGTAGTTGCCAGTGGGCGATTGTTTAAGGCTATAGCAGACAATATCCGTACTATGGAGGATTTACATCATTATGATACCGGGGCCATACATAAAAGGCCACGCCATTAGGGTGGTTATATTGGTTCCTATTCTGGTAGTAGAGGTTCAGGTTAATGGGGCCGAGGATATCAGCCATAGCAACATTAGGGTCAGTCTAGACGGCCAGTTCAGGTATCACTTCAAACTTCAGGTAGGCCTCAGTTTGATCAAGGTCATAGTGGTCAGCATGGTTATAATGGTCAGTCATCGAGGGGTACAATATCTGGGGCATCAGGCCATGGTGATCATACCAGTTCAGCTAGTTCGTACTAATAGGGTGGGCTGTCAGGGTCGTGCTATCAGTGTGGTATTATCAGTCACTATGCCAGAGTGTTCCCCTAGTAGGGTACAGTTCAGCCAGTAGCTCAGTCGGCTCTAGCTCTCAAAGAAGTGCAACCACCAGTTAGAAGAGGTGGTGTTCACGGTGAAGGTGGTGCCCAGTGTGGAAGGACAGGTAGTTGGGATGGTAGTCAATCAAGTGGTGGTCGGTGTCACTATGCGGTCCCTGGTAGACAAAAGGCATAGGCCTAAGATGTGGTGATCACAGGTATGATTTCTATATGTTGCTAGTCAGCTTTAGCATTGTTTAATCCTTGTTCTACATGCTCGTATGTATCTTCCTACTTTGTTCCTTGTTTGGGGTTGGCTAGTGAGTCGCTATCTGTTTCTGTAGCTATTGCTACCCCAGTAGGTGCTTCTTTAGTAGTGGATCATGTTGTTTTATCCTGCTTGATAATTGTTGGTAATCTTCAGACTTGGGCTTACCTGATGATATTAGATATGTAAAATTCTAAGTAATTTTGGGCATGGACTCGTTATCCCCTTACCGAGCGGTTTTAGATTGTTATGCCAAGACCGTTACCATAGCCATGACTGGCGTATCCTCAATTGTGTGGTAGGGTTCTGTTATCCATGCACTGTCTGGGATCATTTCTTGCTTTTGGGCTAGGAAGTTGATTTCACACGAATGTTTGACGTATCTAGCATATGTTTGAGATGCTAGCGCTGACACTTCTTCTCTCGAGTTGGTTCTTATGGTTAGAGACTTCTTAGATGTGTTTCTGACTAACTTGCCAGGCATTCCACCTGAGCGTGACATTAAATTTGCCATTGAGTTAGAGTCGAGCACCAGGCCCATTTCTATTACTCCATACCATATGGCTCTATCTTAGTTGAAGGAGCTTAAGGATCAGCTTCAGGACTTATTAGCTAAGGGTTTAATTAGGCCGAGTGTGTCACCTTTGGGTGCTCCAGTTCTATTTGTGAATAATAAGGATTGTTCGATACAGATCTGTATTGATTATCGGTAGCTGAATAAGGTGATTGTGAAGAATAGGAATTTGATGCCGCGTATAGATGACTTGTTTGATAAGCTCCAAGGTTCAACCATGTTTTCTAAGATAGAGTTAAGGTCAAGCTACCACCAGCTGAGGATTAGGGCGGAGGACATCACTAATATAGCATTCAAGACACATTATGGCCATTATGAGTTCCTGGTGATGTTTTTTGGGTTGACTAATGCCCCCGTAGCTTTCATGGAATTGATGCACAGGGTGCTCAAGCCGTACTTGGACTTGTTTGTGATAGTCTTCATTAACGACATACTGATATACTCACGGAGTGGAGATGGGCATGAGCAGCACTTAAGGATTATACTCTAGACTTTGAGAGATCATCATTTTTATGAAAAGTTCTCAATGTGCAAGTTTTGGCTTGAGTCAGTAGCATTCATAGGACACGTGGTATCTAAGGATGGGATTAGAGGTGACCCAGGAAAGATTGCGGTTGTTCGTGATTAGCTAAGGCCTACTACTCCTACTGAGGTTCACATTTTTATTGGCTTGGCAAGATATTACAGAGGTTTCATTGAGGGGTTCTCTTCTATAGAAGCACCTTTGACTAGGCTGGCTAGGAAGGATATTCTATTTCAGTGGTCAGATCATTGCGAGGATAGTTTTCAGAGGCTTAAAGCCTTATTGACCTCAGCTCCAGTGTTGACACTTCCAGTTGAGGGTCAGGGCTTCTCAATGTATTCTGATGCTTCATCAGTTGGTCTTGGTTAGTATGTTGAGGCAGCAGGGCTGTGTGATAACATATGCATCGAGGTAGCTGAAGGTTCACGAGCATAACTACCCCACTCATGACTTGGAGTTGGTGGAAATAGTCTTTGCACTAAAGATCTGGAGGCACTACTTGTATGGAGTTCACTATTAAATTTACACCGACCACTATAGTCTTCAGTATATCATGAGTCAGCGAGAGCTGAACTCTAGGTAGAGGAAATGGATTAAGTTACTGAAGGACTATGGCTTTACTATTATGTACCATCCAGGCAAGGCAAATATGGTAGTGGATGCCTTGAGCCGGAAGGCAGTGAGTATGAGCAACTTGGCTTCTCTTTTAGTTTTAAAGTCACCATTGGCCTTGGACATCCAGTACCTGGCTAGCCATTTGGTTAGGCTTGACTTATCAGACCCCAACAGATTTCTTGCTAGTATTAAGGTTTATTCTACTTTGGTTGATCAAATTCAGCAACGTCAATTTGAGGATCAGCGGTTATGTGATATTCGTGATCAGATTGTACGGGGCAAGGGGATCAGGGCTACTGTAGATTATGATGGTGTGTTTAGGTTGTATAGTCTCCTTTGTGTTTTGAGAGTTGGGGATTTAATTCAGTTGATTCTCTATGAGGTGCATTATTCCATATATTCCATCTATCCAGGCGCGGCAAAGATGTATAGAGATTTGACGCAGCTTTACTAGTGGAGTGGTATGAAGTGGGACATAGTGGAGTTTGTATCTTAGTGCTTGAACTATCAGCAGGTTAAGTTTAAGCATATGAGACCCGGTGGATTGATGCAGAGAATTACCATTCTTAAGTGGATGTGGGAAGAGATCACTATGGACTTCATAGCATAGTTTCCACGTACTTTTAAGGGGTTTGACTCCATTTGGGTCATTGTTGATTGACTGACTAAGTCTGCACATATTTTGCTTGATCTTTCTTCATATAGTTCAGCGAGTTTGGTCTAATTTTATCTCTGTGAAGTGGTTCATTTGCATGGGGTTCCAGTTTTTATCATTTCAAATCATGGCACTCAGTTTACCTCTCAGTTCTGGAGGACGATTTAGCGATATATAGGTACAGAGGTTCAGCTTAGCACTGCATTCTACCCTCAAACAGATGTCCAATCTGAGAGGACTATCCTGGTCCTGGAGGATATGATACAGGCTTGTATTCTTGACTTTGGAGGTTCATGGGATCAGTATGTGCCATTAGTGGAGTTTGCATATAATAATAGTTATCACTCTAGTATTGGCATGACACCTTTTGAGGCATTGTATGGTAGGCATTGCAGATCACCAGTGGGTTGGTTTAATGGTTTGGAGTCCAGGCCACAGAGTACAGACTTGCTTTGTGATTCCTTAGATAGAGTCTGAGTGATTTAGGACAAACTTTGGGCAACCCAGAGTAGGCAGAAGAGTTATGTAGATTGTAGACTTTGTGCCTTAGAGTTCAGTGTTGGTGATTTAGTGTTTCTTCGAGTGTCGCTCATAAAAGGCATGATGAGGTTCGGTAGGCAGGGCAAGCTTAGCCTCAAGTACATCAGGTCATTTGAGATTATTCAGAGGGATGGTAGTGTTGCTTATCTATTAGCTTTGCCTCTGATAGATTTTGTTGTGCATATGGTGTTCCATGTATCTATGTTGTAGCATTATGTTTCGGATGAGTCACATATGTTGCAGTGGGATACAGTGTAGTTAGATGAGAATTTGACCTATGTTGAGGAGCCAGCAGTCATTCTAGCTAGAGATGTCAGGAGATTGAGGTCTAGAGACATTCCTGTGGTTAAGGTTTAGTGGAGGCATCTTCCAATTGAGGAGGCTACCTGGGAGACTAAGAGAGAGATGTGGGCTCAGTATCTGCAGTTGTTTGAGCCTTTAGGTACTCCCTTTTCTTGACTTTTGTGAATGAAAGTCCTTTTTAGTAGTGGATGATGTAATGACCCTTCTGGTTATTGTCATATTTTTGCTTTCTTTGTATTGTTATACTGTTCCTATAGCGGCCCTAAGTCATTTATAACTTGCTAGGACTGGTGGTTCGGTGCCCTGTCCATTCATTAGGTCGTTATGACCATTTCCTTGTCTTAGAGCCCTAACTTAGGAAATCATTAACTTTAGTCAACATTCTTAGCTAGCGTGCTTGGAATCAAATTTCGATAATTTTGTTAGCTCTAGAACATAGAGTTTGGTCTAATTGGAACTTTAGTAAGGACGTGAGGACTTTTGGTATGGTTCTTTCTCATTTTTTGAGATTTTAGGCTAATTGGAGTAAGAAGTTTGACTTTGGTCAACTTTTAATGATCGGATCATTAGATTTGACATTCGACGATTCTATTAGCTCTAGAATATCGAGTTTGGGTCCCGGGTGAGCCAGGCTCATTTTGGGTGGTTGGTTAAAATTAGCTTGATTTAACTTGGGTCAACATTTCTTCAAGATGACCTCGTATAGAAGTTTTATCGATTTCGTTGAGTCTAGAACATCATTTCCACTCTAGTTACATATTTGATTTGCATGTATCGGATTTCAATTATGCTGGGAACCCCAGGGAAGTGTTCTAAAAGTTACAGATTTTCTGAAGCTGAGCAGTGCTCAGCGCGATCGCGCAGGGTCACCATGATCGCGCCTTTGGCGCCTCTTCCCTCCAGCGCTATTGCACCTTGGCACCGTGATTGCGTAGGTGCGTGTCTTACTCCTTCAACGCGATCGCGCAGGGAACTGCGATCATGCTGGTCTGCAACTTGTAATATATATAGCTTGTCCCTCGAATTTTAGCCATTTCCCCCATTTCCTTCTCACTCTAAAACATTTTCCCTCACCTAAAACTTGTACTAAATCATATCCTAGCTTTGTAGATTCAACAATTGTAGGATTTTGTCATTTCATTCCTCGTTTTGGTAAGTTCTTCTTCCCCAATTTCTTCTTAACCACGGCTAAAACCTCCATTAAATCTTCTTAACTTAGCTTGGGGTTGTTCTCTTGTATTTTAGTTGTTGTTGGGTCTGCTCGTTCATTGCGACGTGTGTATAACCTTGTGGACCTTGTTCCCTCCCTCCGTGGTACGTAATCCTCCATTTTATTCTTAATTATGTGAAGTTTTTGCATGTTGATCCCTCTTCTTCTCCGGACTGTTTTAGGCCCTTCCTTTTCCCATTTTCTGTATAACTTTTGAACGTGTGTTCCTGGCAAGGTTGGGAACATTATAGAAAATTTCATTTCCGATTTTTGATTGTGGGGCCCATGGGTCTACTTTTGACCAAGATTTCGATCGGGCTAGACTATTATTAATATGGGTGTCGCTAGCTTTGTGTTAACGAGTAGAATTCGTTCTTGATAGTGTGATTGCTATTTGGAGCAATTCAGTCTTGGGCTTTGGCTTTCCAATAACTTATCATCGGATGCCAGGTAGGTTACGGCTTCCCTACCTTAGACTTTGCATATATAGAATATAAATGTATTACTTAGCATCTTTGGGTTTGGTTTACCAGGTTGGTACCCCATACCTTGTCCGATTTCTTTTTGTCCATCTTATTTCATATGTTCGTTTTAGTATTCTAATTGGTTTTATAGTATCACCCCTTGTGGCCTCGTATGGCCTGGTATTTGCCTTTGGACCATAGATGGTGGGATAATTAGGAAATGTCTGTGAGTTTCGAACATCAATTTACTAATATGAGTTTGTTATCTGTGTTGTAGAGAAGACATAGCCTGTGCAGGGCCAGTAGGTTGATTGGGAGTCATTGGGCTGTTAATTGTTTACGATCATATCATCATTATCATGCAAAAGGATTTTCTGCATTGATTTTTATTATTACTATGCCTACAGGCCAAATTATCACCGATCTTCTAACCTTGCATGGCCCCGAGAGCCCGTTTTCGTATAAATAACAATAAATGGATTTAAACTGGTTTTATGGATTTTCTTGAAGTAAAAGAGATTTTGAGATAATTTTTACACTGATTCTAGACTCGGCTAGGTCAGAGTACTAAATATGATTTTCTACTAATTTTGATACGATACTAGGCTCGGCTGGGTCGGAGCGCTAGACATAATTTTTCCTTCAGATTTTAGATCCAAATAGATTCTGGGAACAGTTATTGAGATATTGAGAGTTGTATGTGATCGCAGAGACCTCTATGGACCTTGCCAATCCGGACTACGGGCTATGGGCTATGAGTGCAGGAAGAGGGGTATACGGAGGAGTAGAGGTATACGGGGGAAGCCTTCCATGGGTCCTACCTACTGGGCTTATGGGCGTAGGAGGAGGTGCATATGGTACCACCTGATCATATCATATCATATCATATCATATCATTCATTATTTGTACGGTTCTACCCTTGTTTGTTGTTTGTTGAGTGTACGCTCCAGTAGTATGGGATGCTGAAGTGTTTGTTTTCATTTGTATGGGTTCCTCGGGTGCATGGGCGCCCATTGGGTCTGTCGGTAGATTAGTTTTCTCGATCCTGTTATAGTACTTTTCATATTATAGCTACTTGTGAGTTATTCTCCAATCATCCTTGCCTTGTGAGATTTATTGCTAGCATGACTATGGTTAGTTGCTTTTCCCTCCTTCCCTTTTATTTGAGGTTACCAGTATACTGCCTTTTTCTTAAAATCTTCGTATATATTATTGTTTCAAGGATCTAGGTGCGTTCTCTATTTCCTTCACTGTGTTCTGTGATATATATCTTTTGTGGCTAGTGATTTACTCTTGTATTATCCTTGTCTTCTATCTGAGGCTGGTTTCCGTGTGTTTTCCTCTGTTTGCTTCCGTGACTACTTTCTTCATTATCTGCTATTTACTGCTTTTATATCTTATATGTTCTCAGTCGACCTATGATGCCTACTGTGTACTCGTTGCTTTGTAATTGGTTCTCATACTACATTTTCATCTCCTGGTGCAGATCCTAGTGTGAGCTATCGTCGTTGATCGTGTGTATTCTCGTGCAGCTTTTGGACATCCAAGACCTAGGGTGAGCTCCTGGCGACTGGGGTTTGGATTTTATCTCTTCTTTTGTTCCATGTACTGTTTTGCTACTCAGAGATAGTTGTATATTCTTATTTTGCTCCATCTTGTACTCTGTATATTTAGTAGTGGCTTATATACTATGATACCAGGTCGTGGGATGGTTTAGCTTCTGTATATATGTATGTATATATATATATATTAGGTTGTTTCCTCCTTTTAAGTATTCTTTATATTCTTCCGCTTATTACTCTATTTTGTACGTGCTTCACTTCTTTAGTAGCCCATTACTAACCGTTCTGGGCTACGGTGATTGGTTCACATATAGGGGGGTTGTAGGTTCCATCATGACATGAGAAATTGGGTCGTGACAGCATGACCAACAACCAACAATCTAGGCATGGAAAAAATGCCATCGGATGGACCCTCAAGATTCATTCAGGGTCCCGCGAACGCAAACAAACTAAGCTACTCAACTAAACATGGCATTATGGACTCTACAAAATTGATAAAATTCCCAACAGAGGTCGATTTAATGAAATGTGGGCCCCATGCCCCAATGGGCAACTTTTCCAAAATAAAACCCAATGGCCTAAAACGAGTCTAGAAGCTTTGGGACCCGAACCAAAGGTCCCTCTATCCTAAAGTCAAAATTTTAGAGAAAATCGCACTGACAGAATTTCCATCCGAGGTCGTCTTCTCCAAATGTTGACTGAAATCAAACTACCAAGTTCAAATGGCCAGAAATCCTACAAAGAGATATAAAACCAAACCAAAAGCATCTAGACCCTGACCGATGGTCCCACTAGACCAAAATTCATGCTCTGGAGCTAACAAAACTGTCAGAATTAGATTCTGAGCATGCTAGCTAAGAATGTTAACTAAAGTCAATCATTTCCTAAGTTAAAGCTCTAAAATAGGGAAATGGTCATAATGACCTAATGAATGGCCCAGGCACCAAAACACCGGTCCCAGCGAGTCATAAATGACTTGGGGCTGCTACAGGCAAGCTCTAACAGTATAAAGAAATGAAAATGTGAAAATGACTGGAAGAGTCATTACATCATCCACTACTAAAGAGGACTTTTGTCCTCGAAAACCAAGAAAAAGGGAGTACCTGAAGGCTCAAACAACTACGGATACTGAGCCCTCATCTCTCTCTCAGTCTCCCAGGTAGCCTCCTCGACTGGATGGTTTCTCCACTGAACCTTAACCACAGTAATCTCTCTAAACCTCAATCTCCTGACATCTCTAGCTAGAATGGCTACTGTCTCCTCAACAAAATCCAAACTCTCATCCAACTGCACTGAATCCCACTTTAGCACATGTGACTCATCCGAAACATAGTGCCTCAACATATATACGTGGAAGACTAGGTGCATAACTGAAAATGTAGGAGGAAAAGCTAACAGATAAGCAACACTACCAATACTCTAAAGAATATTAAATGGCCCAATATACTTGGGGCTCAGGTTGCACCGCTTACCAAATCTCATCGTGCCCTTCATGGGCGAAACTCAAAGGAAAACCTAGTCACTAACACTGAACTCTAAGGCATGTAGTCTACGGTCTACGTAGCTTTTCTGCCTATGCTGAGCTACTCAAAGTCTATCCTGAATCATTCGAACTTGGTCTAAGGAATCACGAAGTAGATCTGTATTCTGTGGCCTGGACTCCAAAATATCAAACCAAACCACTGGTGATCTGCAATGCCTACTATATAATGCCTCAAAAGGCGTCATGCCGATACTCAAGTGATAACAATTATTATAAGCAAACTCCACCAAAGGCACATACTGATCCCAGAAGCCTCCAAAGTCAAGAACACAGGCCCATAATATGTCCTCCAGGACTTGGATGGTCCTCTCACTGGCCATCTATCTGAGGATGGAATGTAGTGCTGAGCTGAACCTCTGTACCCATCTCTCACTGAATAGTCCTCCAAAACTGAGATGTAAACTGAGTACCGCAGTCTGAAATAATAAAAGCTAGAACCCCATGCAAATAGACAACCTCTCAGATTTAAATCTGAGCCAACCTTTCTGCACTATAGGAAGAATGAACCGGTAAGAAGTGTCAACTTAGTCAGCCTATCAACAATAATCCAAATAGATTCGAACCATCGAGAAGTGCATGGAAGCTGTGCTATGAAGTCCATAATGATCTCCTCCAACTTCCACTTAGGAATGGAAAGTCTCTGCATCAATCCACCATGTCTCATGTGCTTGAACATAACCTACTGATAGTTCAAGCACCGAGATACAAACTACGCTATGTCTCTCTTCATGCCACTCCACCAGTAAAGTTGCCTCAAATCTCTACACATCTTTGTTGCACTTGGATGGATGGAATATCTGGAACAATGAGCCTCATAGAGAATCAAGTGAATTAAATCCCCAACTCTTGGAACACAAAGGCAACCATCAAATCTCAAAGTACCATCAGATCTAAAGTAGTCCTGCTTGCCTTAACCCATAGATCCTGATCACGAATATCACATAATTGTTGATCCTCAAACTGATTCTGCCAAAGCTTATCAACCAAAGTAGAATGGATCTCAACACTGTCAAGAACTCTGCTAGGATCTGGCAAATTATTTCTAACCAAATGTTTAGCCAAGGACTGGATGTCCAAGGCCAACAATCACTCCAAAACTAAAAGAAAATCCAAGCAGCCCATACTCACTGCCTTCCCGCTCAAGGCATTCACTACCACGTTTACCTTTCCCGAATGGTACAGAATAGTAAAGTCATAGTCCTTCATTAACTCAAGCCATCTCTGTTGCCTAGAGTTCAGATCTTATTGACACATGATGTATTGTAGACTACGATGGTCAATGAAAATCTCACAATGAACTCCATATAGATAGTGCCTCTAGATCTTGAGTGCAAAGACTATTATCGCAAACTCATAGTCATGAGTGGGATAGTTGCGCTCATGATCCTTCAGCTGCCTCGATGCATATGCTATCACACAACCCTGCTGCATCAATACACAACTAATACCAACTGCAAAAGCATCACAATACACTAAGAAGCCCTAACCCTCTACTGGCAATGTCAACACCAGAGCTAAAGTCAATAAGGCCTTAAGCCTCTAGAAGCTATACTCACACTGATCAGACCACTGAAATGGAACATCGTTCCTAGTTAGCCTAGTCAAATATGCTGCTATGGAAGAAAATCCCTCAATGACGCTTGTAGTACCCTTCTAACCCAACAAAGTTGCAAACCTCGCTAGGAGTAGTAGTAGGCCTCGGCCAATCACGAATGGCTACAATCTTTCCTGGATTTACTCTAATCCCATCCTTAGTTACCACGTGTCCTATGAATGCTACTGACTCAAGCCAAACCTTGCACTTTGAGAACTCGTCATAAAGCCGATGATCTCTGAAAATCTAGAGTGTGATCCTCAAGTGCTACTCATGCTCCTCTCCACTCCGCGAGTATATCAATATGTTATGAATGAAGACTATCACAAATGAATCCAAGTACGGCTTGAGCACCATGTGCATCAAGTCCATGAAAGTTTTTGGGGCATAAAGGTGAATATAAACAATGCAAAATTAGAATAATAAGATGAATGGGCCACAAGCATAGATATATACATAGCAGCACAAAATATACAATATAGTCTCTAAGGAAATTGTTAAAAGACAATATATATACAAGGTACCAACCCCGAACCTAGCATCACTAGTACAAGAGCCTCTAATGTACAGTAATAAGGCTATACAAAGTACAATTGTCTATCAAAATGCAAAATAAAGATAGTAAGTCCAAGAAGAAAGAAGTAGATCTCTGAACACTAAGAGCTTACCAAGATTCAAACAGCAGTAAAATCTCAAATGAGCGAAGGATAAGTGGGGATGACTCGTATTAGGTGTTGCATCAAAAAAAGAGGTAGATGTGTAGTATGATTACATAAATACAGGGTACTTAGTATGCATCATAGGTCAATCGAGCTCAGAATATAGGGTATAATATAAGAATCATAAAGTAACTATAACCAGAGACTAACCTAGAAATCTCAAGTACCATGAGGGTAAAGGTGAAGATCATAATAATAATAATGATAACAATACACTCAAAATATGAATACAAGGAGAAATCAATGCAGTATGGGATGACGCAGTGCAAGATATGGACAATGCAGAAAATTAAAATCCGAAATGATTCCTCGGGCTGCCAGAGCTCATTACATATGCAATAAAGTAACACCCAGAGTATTCTCATGGGCTACCATAGCTCATTAACATATGTAATAAAGTAACTATGTGAAAAGAGGCTCGAAAATGTCCCTTAGACTGAGAATATCATCTTTCCATATCAGAAATCAGTGATAAATAAATGTCATCCCTTTTGTAATATAAAAACTGTAGTAAAAGTGAAGAATTCCATTTAAAATTGAAAAGTCAGTATTTTCTTTCTCAAATCATGCCATGATCTATATACGTTCATGTATAAATGTATGTGTGCCATAACAAGGAAATACATACATATATATATATATATATATATATATATATATATATATATATACCAAATAGGGTAAAATCACCTTTCAAACAAGTCACACTAACCTAGAGATTAGCCAGTCAAAAAATCATGACCTCGGACCCACAATTTCATAGAATAAGTAATAATACAGAAAAGAAGCGATAATCATAAAATCAAAAACTAAATATATACTCTACAACTAAATCCTCTCCTATGCATTACTAAGGAATCTCTAATCTAATCATACTAAGGTTGCAGGGAACCTAACCTAAGGCTTAACAGAAAATACTATTCTAAGGTCTAGGAAATGGCCAATTACTCAAAAAGGTATTTAAGCCTAATTCAACTATACAACTTAACCCTAACATTCATGAAACTCATAAAATATACTATCTGACCGAGCTAAGTCTAAAGAAAGTAAATTATAACCTACGAATGACAATTATGAACCATCACTCGGGAGCCTTCTCCTTCTGTAGTACCTCAAATTACTTTCATTCTATCACAAATATAATCTACACATCAATACGAGACTAACAACACTCATATAAATATTTTAAAATTCAGACTAAAAATTGGGTCCAAAATCGACCCTCAGGGCCCATCGATGAAAATAGAATTAAAAATTACAGTTATATTTCCTATAGGGTCATAAGCCCATGCCCAAATTTTAGGTGCCAACGGGAATGGTTTTGGGGCTCAAAACATCCCTAAAAGTTTACTATGATCAATAGAGTTTTCAAGAATTTAGCTACGAATTAACGAAAATCAAAGAGGGAAAGACACGCAAAAACTATGATATTTCACGAGGAATGTACTAGGAACTCACCCAAAATGAATGCAGGTGAAAAATCTCTCAAGAATTCTGCTCCAAACTCAAAAGGGATCAAATTTCATTTGGCAATGGTGAAAACTCAAAGTTGGAGATTATATGTTGCCCAGGAGTCCCTTTCATCGCGATGCAGGGACCCCGTAGCGAATGTGGGACCACCCTTAAAATACCCATCGCTATTGTGATGGTCTTCTCTGCAAATGCGAAGAAGGGACTAGACTGTTTCCCATAAGACCCCTTCATCGCGATCATAAAGGGCCCCTTGTGAATGCGATGATCAAGACCATAGATCTTTTCGATCGCGATGGCCTCATCGTGAATGCAATAAAGGACCTGTAGTTGCACCAGCATCTGAAAAACTAGTTAGAACCTCATGTCCAAAATTACTCCGAATGGACCCTTAGAATCCATTTCAAATGAATCCCGTGAACACAAACCAAATATGCTACCCTACTGAAAATGACATTTCAACTCAACGGAATTAATAGAATGACTAATTGTGGTCGTCTTGATGAAATACTGACCAAAGTAAATATTTTTTTGGTTTTTTCATAAAAAATCACCCAAGTAGACAAAACGAGTCCAAAAGCTTCGGGATAAACCAAGGGTCCCACTAGCCCAAAATCCACATTGTGGAGCTAACTGCACTGATGGAATTCCCATCCGAGCTCGTTTACTCAGAATGTTGACCAAAGTCAAGCATTTTAACTTTAAGAGTTCCAAAATAAGGGAACTCTTCTAAAACTAGATCGAACACCTCTGGGAGCTTGCCACCCATCCCAGCAAGTCACATAAGCAATGTAGAAGCTACGCAAATAGTCAAAGCAGTAAAAATGCACAAAATTGAGAAAAATAACCATGAGGGTCATTACAACATCCACTACTAAAATGACTTTCATCCTTTCAGGATAGAGAATAGAAGGTCCCTTGTCATGCCCCGAGCCTACCCCAGGATGCAACACAGGACCTGAGACCATGAGTGATCCCAAGAAAACTCTTGGCCTTAACATGACTTAAACATAACCATAAACATATTGAGCGGAGGCTTAATAACAAGTAATGAGACACTTCGTATATACAATAGAAATATGGTCTAAGAGCAACAATGTAAATCATAAAATACTGATTGTATAACAATGTTTGAAAAGCCTCTAAAACTGAAAGAATAAGTTAATGGGACAAGACCCTCAGCTAACTCTGAGTACTAAAAAAAGCATAAAACCAAACAAAACTCATAACTAGTCCTCGAAGGATGAGGACTCGGTCAACTCACTCAATATTTGAGAGAGGGTAGGCTTTTCCCAACTCTGACTGGAAATCTTACTGGGTCTAGCCATGAGTTTGGAAGTGAGTTCCTAAATTTGCATCATCATAGGATGCAGCACAAAGAAGTATGCAATCAGTACCATGAAATGAACTGAATATGTGAGCTATGCATAAATCATGATAAGGGCGTACGTGAAAATATATTTAAAACTGAATTCATGCATTAGTAGAAGAATTCATAGTGCAAAGACTCAAAGTAAAGTCATAAGTAAATATCATGGTTTAAGCATAAGCCGCAAAGTAATGAGTCTATGCCTGAAAGTTGAAAGTCATGTAACCTTTGTAATTTAAAACCATTCTTGTGTGAGTTTCTTATAACCGACATAAACCATGTTGAGAACCATGGAGTCTAGTATCATACACCCACACTGAAAAAGGTTGTCCTAACCATCCAAAGTTAGAACCATATACATGAGGATCCTGAAGTGCGCCTGAAAAGGGGCAAACCTAAGGTGGAAATTTAGTTCTGGACTTGGGTTATCTAGAACCCTCGTCAGCTCGGTGCTAAATACTACTTCCAAAACATATCATAGTGCTCACATAATAACATGTGATATATCTGAATGTTAAAACTTATTCATAGGCATGGATGACAGACCTGGATTTCATACTACTCACGAACCTTGCTTTTGAAAAATCATTCATCAGCATTCATGGCATATCAGGATGTCATATAAATCATAGAAGTACATATCTTAAGGGTTTAGCATGGCACTAGTTCAAATACATAATCTCGTTAAAATGTATAACTTGAGTAACTAGGCATGCAAATTTCTTGAATACCTGAGGTCATGTTATCTGAACATGCCAATTTTCTTAAAATAAGCAATACATGTAAAAATAGGCTACGTTTATCTCTCAAATCATGGGATTATGAAATCCTTGTAAAAACTCATGAAAAATCATGTAATTAGGATCATAAATCTTATAATAACATGAGGAAAATGAATTTACAGAAAATCCATATAATTGGGTAAGAACCCTAACTTTATAAATTCATAAAATCAAGTAAAACTTGGGGTTTAGGCATAAGGGTGAAAGGAAACCCTTATTGAATACCAACATACCTGAACTTGACTCATTCTTAACTTAGAACTTGAGGATGGAGGATTTGAGAAGGAACCCTAGGTCTTAGAGCGTGAGAGAATTTATTTTTCTTTTCTTCTTTATGAACTTGATTGAGAGAATGATAGAGAACTTGACTAAGTGAGAGTAACACCCCTATAAATTTGCCTAAAATGACTTACTATAGGAGTTAAATAAGTGGGAAATTATAAAAATACCCCTGGGAAATGAGTTTGAAAAACTACTGAAAATCTTGACCCAAGCTTCTACGAGCAAGAACCATAGCCCGTGGAATGAACCACGGATCGTGGTTGGTGGTCGTGGTTCCTAGGCAAAATGAAATGTTATAGGTTTAATTTACATGGGTGAGGTCCAAGTCTCGTGGTACATTCCACGGCCCATGGAAGTACCTATGGTTATAAAGGAAAAATATTGGCCATTGGGTCTGATTCCCACGAGGAAGTACCATTGCTCATGGTTTGATCCATGGTTCGTGGATCCTTTTCATGGATTTCAGACAAATGGAAATTCTACAGGACTGGTTCCATGGTTGGCATCCACAGCTCGTGGTATGTTCCAGAGTCTATGGAACCTGTCTAGGTTCCTTTCTGTCACTTAACTGGTTAACACTTACCAACTCTAATTCATAATCCACCTTACCAACTTTCCTCAGAATCCTGTAGGGACCAACATTTCAGGGATTAAGCTTCCCCTTATTAACAAATCTCATCACCTCCTTCATGGGTGAAAATTTTGGAAATACCCAATCATTAACTTCAAATTCTAAGTCTATTTTCCTCACATCTGCATATGAATCAGATGACTCTGAGCTGCCTTCAATCTCTCTCTAATGAGATGAAATTTCTCCATTGTGTCATGAACTGAATTTGGCCCTATCAATGCTGCTTTACCTACCTCAAACTAGGAAATAGGTGATCTACACCTCCGCCTATAAAGGGCCTCATATAGGTCCATATGGATGCTAGAATAGAAACTATTATTGTAAGAAAACTTTATAAGAGGTAAGTGACCATCCCAATTACCCTTAAAGTCTATCACACAAGCCTTTTACATATCCTCTAAGGTATGGATGATATGGTGTGCCTGCTCATCTATCTGTGGATGAAATATTGTGCTGAGATTCTTCCAGTACCCAGAACATTTTGAAAAGACTTCCAAAACTGGGATGTAAACTAAGTACCCCTATCTGAGATGATGGACAAGACGACCCCATGCAATCTGAATATATCATGGAGGTAGAGTCTGGCATAATCCTATGCTGAATCAGTAGTTTTGACAGCTAAGAAGTGGGCTAACATAGTCATCTTGTCTACTATCACCCAAATAGATGCTCTACCTTCACTTGCTGGAAATTTGGACACTTAGCTATAAAATTTGCAATGTCCCTCTTCATGTCATTCAACCATAGACTTCCCATAGAGCATGATACATCATGGTGGCACCAGAAAGGATAGAGTATCTGGAGCTGTGAGCCTCTATCAAAATTTGATGCCTCAATTCATCCACATTAGGGACACATAACCAGGACTGGTAACGAAGCACACCATCTCCCCCTTGGAAGAAAACCTCTACTCTCTGTTGATGAACTGCACCCTTCAACTGATGTAGGATGGGATCACTGTCTTATTTCTCCACCTCCACTACCAAAAAAAGTTCTGACCCATTTTAAACAATGATACCACCTTCTAACGAATTTGTTAGGCAATCCCCTAAATTATCAAGCCTATGAACATCCTTGGCCAACTCCTTCATTCCCTCTTCAATAAGCGGCACACTACCCATGGACAATTGGCTAAGTGTATCAGCCATCACATTGGCCTTACCCGGATGATAAAGCACACTCATTTAATAACCCTAAAGGAGCCCAAGCCACCTCCTTTGAAGAAAATTCAACTCCTTCTATGTTAACATATATTGTACGCTCTTATGATCAATAAACACATCCACATGGAAACCATACAAGTAATGTCTCTAAATCTCTAAGGCTAACATAACCGCTGCAAGCTCAAAATCATGAGTCAGATAGTTCTTCTCATGAACCTTAAGTTTCTATAGGCATAGGCAATGACCTTATGATGTTGCATCAAAACACAACCCAAGCCAAATCTAGATGCATCACAATACACAACAAAACCATCTGAACCCTTTGGTAGAGTTAAAACTGGAGTTATGGTCAACCTAGTTTTCAATTCCTGGAAGTTTCTTTTATACTCATTAGACCACTGAAACTTTACCTTTTTTGAGTCAACCTGGTCAATAGGGCAGCTATATATGAAAACCCCTCAACAAAACTCATGTAGTAACCGAACAAGCCTAAAAGGCTCCTAATATATATCAAAGTGGTGGGTCTAGGCCAGTTTTTCACTATTTTAATTTTATGCGAATCTGCTCGAATGCCCTCCTTAGACACCACATGACCCAGAAAAGCAACATACTACATCCAAAACTCACACTTACTGAACTTAGCAAATAATTGGTGATCCTTGAGAGTTTGTAGCATAACCCTCAAATGATTTGCATGCTCCTACTTACTTCGCGAGTAGAAAAGAATGTCCTCTATGAAGATGATAACAAATATATCCAAATACTGTTTGAACACCCTATTCATCAAGTTCGTAAAAGCTGTAAGAGCACTCATTAGTCCAAAAGATATAACCATAAATTCATAGTGATCATACTGAGTTCTGAAGGCTATCTTAGGAATGTCACATTCTCTAACTCTAAGCTGATGATAACTGGATCTGAGGTTAATCTTGGAGAAATAGTTGACACCTTGAAGTTGATCGAACAAGTCATCAATTCTGGGGATAGGATATTTATTCTTGATTGTGACCTTGTTCAATTAATGGTAGTCTATGCATATTCTGAGGGAACCATCTTTCTTATACATGAAGAGGACTGGAGCACCTCATGGAGAGATAATGGGTCTGGTAAAGCCTTTATCTAGGAGATATTTCAAATGATCCTTCAATTCCTTAAGTTTAGCTGGAGCCATTCTATAAGGAGGAATGGATATGGGATGCATATCTGGAAGGAGGTCTATCTCAATGTCAATCTCCCTCTCAGGATGAACTCTAGGCTGATCTTTAGAAAACACTTTTGGGAAATCATTTACTAAAGGAACTGACTAGAGGGGGATCTCAAACTCAGAATCCTTGACCCAGACTATATGGCAGATGCACCCTTTAAAAATTATTTTGCTAGCCTTGAGATAAGATATGAAATGACCTTGTGACATAGGAGGAATACCTTGCCATTCTAAGACAGGATAATTTATAAATTGAAACTAAACAACTCTAGTTCGGTAGTCGATTGAGGCATAACAGGCATGTAACCAGTCCATGCCAAGAATAACATTAAAATTGGTCATTTCTAAATCTACTAGATCAGTTAAGGTGACTCTATGGAGGATTGTAATTGGGCGGTTTCTGTACACTCTCTTCGTTTGGACTGACTCACCAAATAGAGTGGAGACATAAAAGAGTTCTAGGGTTTGTTCAGGGCTGACTCCAAACTTACATACAACAAAAGGGGTCATAAATCACAAAGAAGTTTGGGATCTAGCAAAGCATAAACATTAAGAGAGAAAACTTGAAATATACCAGTGACTACATCTGGGGAGCTTTCCTGATCCTTGCCAGATGACATAGCATAGAGGTGGTTCTGGTACTGATCACTGCCTGCACCAGAAGTGATACCCTGCCGAACTGAATGTCCTGCTGGAGCTACTGTAATAGGCTTTGTTCTGCCACCTCCATTGTTCTTTTTGTTTGAAGGTAAATCCTTGATCCTATGATAAATTTGTCCGCACCCAAAGCATCCACATGTGCTATAAAGGCACTCTCCAGGGTGATTCTTACCACACTTATTGCAAATAAGGTAGGGAGCCACATTTGCAGTACTTCCCTGTGAATGAGAGCCTGATGTCGTATCCCTATCATGCCTAGGTCTAGGTGCCGGAGTAGGAGCACTAGTTGATGGTGACACTGGTCCTGATGACCTCTTCTAAAAAAAGATTGATTTCCCCTTATGGACCTCTGATGACATAACCCCAAATCCTCTGTCCTGGATATCTTGTTCTCTATTGCCCTTTCCTTAAGTTTCTCCTCTTCCATCTATTGAGCATAAGTCATGAGTCTTGAGATGTCCATATCTCCAACCAACATCACCGTCTTACATCCCTTTTTGACCAAGTCAAATACTCTAGAGATAAACTTACTTATTTTGGCCCATGGATCTACAACCATCTCCAAAGCATACCTGGAGAGCTGAGTGAACTTCAGCCTATATACTTGACCTGACATGGATCCTTGCCACGAATAAACAAATTCCTCAGCATTTGCCTCTCTTAACTCCCTTGGGAAGAACCTATCTATAAAATCCCCAACGAAGCATTCCCAAGTCATAGGAATTGTATTCCTACCCCTACTATTTTTACACTGAGTGTACCAAATATGAGCCACATCCTTGAGCTAGTATAAAGCTATATCAACATTATCAGTACTAATAACCTGCATCACCTCAAGAATCTTCTTGATCTCATCAATAAAAACCTGCGGGTCCTGACATACCTTCGACCCCAAAAACTCTGGCCAGTTCATATGAACAAAATCTCTAACTTGGGCTACAGTTGATCCACCATTGGGATTAACAAGGATAGGGGCCTATTTATTTGCATGGTTGGCTACAGCTTGAGCCATATCTGAATTGCATTACTAAACTCAGTGTTCGTAACCTCATGGTCTGGGCTGAAGGATTAGCATTAGCATTGCAAGCGTTATTCCTTTGTGGAGGCATCATCTGAAATGCATAAAGCATGAATTAGAAATGCAAATAGAGTTAAACTCTATCAAAAGATATAAAACACAAAAGAAATGGAGCTTTTTCCTAAAATGTCTCGTAGCCTCCCTCTCATAAGTGTGGCGTGCTTCACACCCATGAAGGAGGCTCCTTAATGCGGCTTTTAAATACCCTAGGACACCTTAAACCTGGCTTTGATACAAAGATTGTCACTTTTCGAGTCTACCCCTGGATGCAACACAGGATCTGAGACCACAAGTGATCTCAACCCTTGGTCTTAGCATGACTATAACATAACCATAAACATACTGAGCAGAAGCTTATTAAAAAGTAATGAGCAACTCTATATATATATTATAAATATGGTCTAAGAGCAACAATCTGAATCATAAAACACTGACTGTCTAACTATGTCTGAGAAGCTTTTAAAACTAAAAGAATGAGTTACTGGGACAAGACCCCAGCTAACTCTAAGTACTGAAAGAAAGCATAAAACCAAACAAAACTTATAACTAGTCCTCGAAGGATAAAGACTCACCAACTCTGATTGGAAATCCTTCTGAGTTTAGCCACAATTCTGGGAGCAAGTGCCTAAATCTGCATCATAATAGGATGCAACACAAAGAAGTATGCGATCAGTACCATGAAATGTACTGAGTATGTGAGCTATTCATAATTCATGATAAGGTCATACTTGAAAACATATTTAAAACTGAATTCATGCATTAGTAGAAGAATTCATAGTGCAAAGACTCAAAGTAAAGTCATAAGTAAATATCATGGTTTGAGCATGAGTAGCAAAGCAATGAGTCTAAGCCTGAAAGCTAAAAAACATGTAACCTTAGTAATTTAAAACCATTCTTGTGTGAGTTTCTTATAACTGACATAAACTATGTTGAGCACCATGCAGTCCAGTGTCTTACACCCACACTAAAAAAGGTTATCCTAACTGGCCAAAGTTAGAACTATGTACATAAGGATCCTGAAGTGTGCCTAAAAAAGGGCAAACCTATGGTGGTAATGTAGTTTTGGACTTAGGTCATCTAGAACCCTTGTCAACTTGGTGCTAAATACTACTCTTAAAATATATTATAGTTCTCACATAATAACATGTGATATATCTGAATGTCAAAACTTATCATAGTCATGGATGGAAAACCTGGATGTCATACTACTCACGAACCTTGCTTTTGACAAATAGTTCATGAGATTTGATGGCATATCAAAATGTCATATAAATCATAGAAGGATATAGCTTAAAGGTTTAGCATCGCACTAGTTCAAATACATAACTTGTTGAAATTCATAATTTGAGGAACTAGGCATTCGAATTTCTTGAATACCTGAGGTCATATTATCTGACCACGCCAATTTTCTTAAAATAAGAAATATATGTAAAATTAGGCTAGGTTTATCTCTCAAATAATGGAATTAATAAATAATTGTAAAAATTCATCGAAAAATATGTAATTAGGATTAGAAAACATATAATAGCATGAGAAAAATGAATTTACAGAAAAATCATATAATTGGGCATGAACCCTAACTTTATAAATTCATGAAATCAAGTAAAACTTAGGGTTCGGGCATATGAGTGAAAGAAAACTCTTATTGAATACCCACATACTTGAACTTAAAGCTTTCATAACTTAGAACTTCAGGATGGAGGATTTGAGAAGGAACCCTAGGTGTTGGAGCTTAAGAGAATTCGTTTTCCTTTTCTTCTTTATGAACTTGGTTGAAAGAATGCTAGAGAACTTGACTAAGTGATAGTAAAACCCCTCTAATTTGGCCTAAAATAACTTAACATAGGATTTAAAGAAGTGGGAAATTATAAAAATACCCCTAGGAAATGAGTCTGAAAAACTGCTGAAAATCTCGACCCAGGCTTCCATGAGTAAGAACCACGGCCCATGGAATAAACCATGGATCATGGTTGGTGGTTGTGTTTCCTAGGAAATATTACATTTTGCGGGTCTAATTTTCATGGGTGAGGTCTACGGCTCATGGAACATTCCATGGCTCGTGGAAACCCCCCATAGTTATCAGGGAAAAATGTTGGCCCTTAGGTCTGATTCCCATGAGGGGGTACCATGGCTCATGGTCTGATCCACAGTCTGTGGATCCCTGCCATGGATTTCAGATAAATGGTAGGTCTGAAGGACTGGTTCTATGGTTGGCATCCATGGCCCGTGGTCTATTTCACGGTCCGTGGAACCCATCTGTGGTTCTTGTCTTTCACTTGATAGCTTAACACTTCGGATTTTCTTGGTTTTGTTCTTAGCTTAGAATTTTTGTGGTATTACATACCTAAGGGCTCAAAAAGGTGAGGATATCTAGTTTGCATATCGAGATCGATCTTCCAACTAGCCTCCTCAACTAGACGATGCCTCCAGTGAACCTTAACTGACGGAATCTCCTTAGACCTCAACTTTCTAACTAGCATGTCCAAAATAGCAATAGGATCCTTCTCAAAGCTAAGGTCTCGTCTAATTGAATAGAATCCCACTGAAGCACGTGTAGTGTCTGCTCCATTATTTGAATATCTTTCTATTCCTAGATAGTATAGTTTTGTGCTCTTGACTCATATCATCAGGTATTTGGGTATTTCAATTGAATTATTCCGCTTTTATATAATTTTGAGACGTACATATTTTTGTGATTTATCATTGTTTATGCATATTATTAATGAAAATAGATTAAAATATGAAAATGGTTCACCTACTAGGTTGTTGTAGGTGCCATCTAAACTTAAAAATTTTGAATCGTGACAATTTGATATTAGAGAACTATAGGTTCACATGTCTTATAAGTTATGAGCAATATCTTAATATATTTGACTTTATAAGCTTGGAAGAACTTCACTTAAGGAAATCATTCTCACGTAGTGGTTGTCTCTATTGAGGTCTAGCATACAATCATACTTTCATGTTATTTTCTATCTTATAATTTGAGAGATGTGGAAGAGAAAAAAATCACAACAAATATAAGAAATGCACAGTGTTAGTATACAAAGTGATATATCAAGTAACACTACACACTTCAGATGTTGCATAAAGTCAAGAGACCACCACTCAAAGATAATCCATCAAAATGGTATGGCATCCTCAGCTTGATGTAAGCTTTTCTCCTTTACTTAGAGTAAAAAATATATTATGGGATAAATCCAGAGAGAACATCATACACTTTTTATGTTAGAGATTCTAGAGAAAATATGAATTATGTCAGAACTAAAGAGATAGGATGTAGATCTAATACAGAAGTAGAGGCATCAATAATTATGGAGGCTTGCAAATATATTATAAATGTCCATCTATCTCAGGTAATGATACAAACTGATTCATTATTCAAAAAGAAAGTAGTAGGAAAAACTAAAAAAAACTTGGCATATCATAACATGAATTGAAGAGCAATTCAAAGAGATAATGAGAAGAGGTAATATTCAAATATCACATATACTAAGAGAAAAAAACAAGTTGGCAGGTCATCTAGATAACTATGAATTGGATCATGAAGATTTTATAGAATATTATTTTCAGGAGCTGAGACAGAAGCGGGAAAGATATTCAATAATGATAAAATATAATTCCCATACATAAAAGTGAGAGTATTAAAAAATTAATCGAAAAAGATTTGAGGAGAAAAATTTATAGCAGCATAGCTTTCATTCCAAATATCGATTGGAATTCATACAAATCCAAAGACATATGTGGCAATAACAAAGCTTATAATAGCAGGCATTTTTCTGGAGGAAGAGGAACAGATTAGAAGACATAATATTTATCTTTCATTCACATGTTAGAAAAAATTTCATTATGTAATCAATATAGAACATGTTATAAGTTTTAACTTGATTCTACAGTTTATGATTTTGGCAAGTTTCTACTTTTTTTCATTTCAGCTATTGAATTGATTTTTTACAACATTTTATAATAAAAACTTGCTAGGCATGATGCTTGGTGATGTACTTGGTTAAAAAATATTCGATATAGATGGATCAAGATTTTTTGTGTCAATATTGCTTTTATCTGACATTATATATATTACAATCCAAACGGAGGTGAAAGACACCCACACTAAATCCCTGGTGGGTGAATCATATCTTACCAACTTAACAAGTCTAAACCAATTCATTTAGAAATAATAAGGTAATTTCAAATAAAATAATCAAGTTTCAACTAATCAAATAAACAATATGCAGAAATCTAGCTATTACATTCTCAAGATACGAAAGTCATTGTATAAAGGACTCTAGCTAAACTGTCACGTCCTGAGTCTACACTCTGGATGTAACACGGGACCAGAAACTACAAGTGGTCCTAAGCTAACTCTTCATGCTGGCATAATTCACGAGCATCTGAATTGAAATATATAAAATGGAAAATACTATACGGAAGTAATATTATGGTCGATACATCACTGATTAAAATATTTATATGATTGTATTATAAAAGAAACGAAAACTAGAACTGAATACAACCATTCTAAATGAATGTATATGAAGCCTCTACTAAGACTAATTATTATTAGCCGGGACATGATTCCCTACTGTCTCTAATCAATATATACTGACTGAGATAAATTGCTATGACTAATAACTTACTGGAGTTCCCAAATAAGGATAACGCATTACCCGCTGGCTGGAAGTTGTGATTTGTCTGACCCTGATTCCGTGAGCTAGTACTAAAACCTTCATCATGAAAGGATGTAGCACAAGGAGGTATGTGATTAGTACTTTGAATGTACTGAGCATATAAGATAATGCAATAAATTTAAATCATGAGAAAAATGTAATATGAGGGCATAAATGAAAACTAGATTAAGTATAAACATCTGAGAATGCATAAGTCAAAATTGAAAAATATAAGCTCTTTTACTTGAGAGGGTATAAAACATGTTTTTGAATTGTAACTATGAGATTTGTAAACTATAAGATAAGCTGAGCATGTTGAAAATATTGATATACTGTGCTAAATGCAAACTAAGTGCAAATAACTGAACTTTAGTATAATGACCCAATCATAAAGTGAATATGATGAATAAGAAAAATGATCTGAAGAAAAAACATAATAAAAATGCAATTAAACTGAAGTAAGGGTCATGTAAAATCGATTAAAATTGAATCTGTGAGAGAGACTATTAATCGACATAAACCACGTGAGTTAAATATGGAGTCTGATGTATACACCCCACGGAGAGGATCCAATATACCTTGTCAGAATATAGAGGCATGAATGATTTGATCACTAATTCTGAAGCCCAACCGAGGGACTAAATAAACCTAAGGTGGCGTGTAGTTCTAGGATGTTTAGGGTATGTTAAACCCTAGTCCAATTTGGTTCTAAGTATTACTCCCAAAACGAAATATTAATAGCTCATTTAAAACTGAAGTTCAGGAATGCTGCGTCAGAACCTAATTAATCATGATAATTTCTGAAAGACTAGTATAGCTGAAAATTGTTCATGAATCATATGGACATATCTAGATGTCATACTAATCATAACACTTATTGAGTTCATAATCATTGATGGTGTATGTGGATACCATACTAATCATGAAACTTACTAAGTTCATCATCATTGATAGCATATGTGAATGTCAAAACTTAAGTATGTTGAACTGATTTTAAAAGACAAAATGTTGAAAACTAACAAACTTCTGTTTAAAACTAAATGCTGACACTCTAAACTAAATTCTAAAGGAGAGCGAATTTTTGAGAAAAAGTACTATAAAATCAGATTAAAACTTGCTTCTCCAAAAATCTTGGGTTTTGAACTCTATTTGTAGAAATTCATATGAAAATTGTTTCAACAAGAATAAATCATCAAGTAATCGAATTTATAGCAAAACATATATTTGGGTAAGAACACCAGAATCATAACTTATAAAAATCATACTGAAATATATAACTTGGGCATGAGGGTGAAAGAAAACCCTCATTGAAATTCCACACACCTGATTACTGAAGAGTTTCTAGGGCTAGAACTGAAGGATAGAGCTTGAAGAAGAACCCTAGGTCTGTAGTCTGAGAGAACCTTCTGTTTCTTGTTTTTGAGTTGATTTGTGGGAATGAGGGAGAAAGCATCGAGTAGTCTGATAAAAACCGCTATTTGGGACTTAAAATAACATAATATAGGGCTTAAAAGTGGGGGAAAAGACTAAATTAACCTCAACAAATGAATTAAAAAGTGCAAAAATTTAGCATTCCACGAGTTGGTCTACTAGTATGATGACCCGTCAACCAATTCGTGTTTTCTGAAAGACTGACAAGGCTCCACTAAAATACCCATAACTTTTTATTCTAGATCGAATTAATGCGCTATTGTAGCATTAGAAAGAAGACTCAAAGACCATTAATTTGGTGGGTACTAGGTCACCTAACTCTTCATATTCTAGGAGATATGATCGTTTGAAGTTGACCCTAGTAGAATCTTATACTAGAACTTATCTGGTAAAGGAGTTTTTAACTCAACTTTGTGTTTGGGACCTCTTATGACCTTAAATCATATCCAATACTCTTATCATACTCATATTTAAGATTTTTGGTAGTTGACATATCCTGGGATTGGTAAATAAAACCATAGTAGTTAACAAATCCCATTTTGAATCAAATAGGAGAATTTCCTTGGACATGTTTCTACGGATGGTTCCATGACTTGTGGTCTCATTCCACGGGTTGTGGTTCCACTTGTAATTTCTAAAATAATTTTAAAAGTTATTGAATTAATTCTACGGATGATAGTATGACTCATGGATTGAAACCACGAGTCGTGAACCTACTCATGGTTACTGGTTTCACGAGTTAGTTCATGGTTCGTGGACTGATTTTATGGGTTGTGGACCCTCTCGTGGAACCTAGAAATTTCTGGGGTGTTATATAAATAATGTCTAAGAATATTAAAAATAACTAATAAGTAACAATGTCTAGAAAGATAGACATCTATCACTAAGAAGATATGTGCCAGCCAGAATAGGAGTATCTCACCCTCGAATCAAATAATCGCATCGAAGTCTCTGAAATACAGTCTGCACTAAAAAGAAAGTGTAGGAGTATCATTAGTACAAACACTATATACTGGTAGGTATCATAAGTCAACTCAAAAATAGTAGCAAGTATATCTCATAAATCAAATAAGTCAAGTAGATAGGTATCATATCACATAATCAAGAATCCAGGAAATCAAATAGTCACAATAGTCAGATAAACAGCCAAATCCATACATTTCAATGTCAATCTATAATGAATATATAAGTCACCAAAATAGGCATATCAAGTCATCACAATACTCTGCACTTATAAGAAGTCACATCAAAAGACATGGAATCAAGCCAACACATTTCACAGTTGTATAGCCTTTATATCTCATATGTCTCACTGTAATGACATGTTCAGTTGTTATTCAAAGGCACCTTATTATGGGTGAGCTATTCATGCGAAGAACATGTTAGAAAATTTCTGGGTTGGGGAGTTAGAAATTTTTAGGCTAGACTAGTCTTGGACAAATTCTGAGCGAGGTAAGGTCTAAGGCAATCCGAGAAAGTATTGAGTAAAATGTTTAAGGTTGAGCTAGTTTTTCCATTATCTAACTTTTCAAAAGTGAATTCAAGTGAGTATAACTCTCGATATCGAAGATGATGTGAAAAAGTTGGTTGTGTTGTAAAATGGGAAATTTTGGGGGATTTCTCGAGGTTCTGTTCTATGTCAACTATTATAGCCGTTGATACTGCGCTACAACGATAATCGCTATAGCGGAGAAATTCCCACTATAGAGGAATTCAAGGCAGTCAACCCTGCTATAGTGGGCGGCTACCACTATAGCGGGATTAGGCTGCTATAGCAGGATATAGGGAGTAGAAAACCCAGAAATGGGTTTTATAATTTCATTCTCTCCTCTTCAGTTTCAAACAGATGAGGGTTGCTCCAAAAACCCTCCTAGGCAGCTCCAAAGCTTGGGAGCCATGGAGAGAGAAGATTCCAGCTACAGGGGGGCAAAACCATGGATTTTAGGCTCGTTCTCCATCAGGAATTGCCTTCATAGATCTAGAATATAACATTCAGGCCTCTGTAGCTGATGCTTGGAGTCCAGGTAGGCTCGGCTTAACTGAGTAGACTTAGACCTGTAATTTATTTCATATTATTATTATAGAATGACGGGAGAATTCATGCCTAGGCCTTCAGGCATAGAGTTTAGAAGATTAATTATGGGTTGTTTGTTTGACTGAGGTGAAGTTATTTGTGTCATGAATAATGTATTTCCAATTCATGTCTTATTATTGATATTAGAATTCTACATCCTAAGGAGACTAGATTCTTGGGTGGGTTCGAGGAACTGGTAATATTTATAGGTGAATGGATTGCTAGGTTGTAGCGGGTTCTCGAGAGTGATCCAAATAAAGGAATTAGGGTGAACAAGGAAGTTCCATAATTATTAATATTAGGGGATGAATTCCCTAGAATGTGCTTACCTTTCTAAAGGGGTCCAGAATTTGATGTAAATGACTATATGTGTCTAGATGGTAAACCGGGAGTTAGTCTTCGGATAGTTCATCAAGGTTGGGGCTATGAACCAGGTTATTGGGTAAGTGATGGTTGTTTGCTTCCCATTTGCGATATATGTACATTGTAACTGTTGCTTAGTATTGTCTTCATATTACATGGTTTGGGGAATTAAATGATGAATGTCTATGATATTCGGTTGTCAATCATGTGAAATGAACTTGTCTTATTACTTGTTGGTTTATAAGTGTAATTGTGTTCATTATTGTTAATTGTTAGATTATGTATGACATTCAGTTGGCTCGGGTACTACGCCTGGTATGGGATACATATATTGATTGGCTTGGGTACCACGCCTCGTACAGGTTCTATAAATGGTTGGCTCGGGTACCATGCCTCGTATAGGATATCCATCAGTTAGCTCGGGCACCATGCCTGGTACAGGTTCTATATCGATTGGCTCGGTACCACGCTTGGTACAAGTTATATTATGGTTGATTCGAGTACCATGCCTAATACGAGATTGAGTGTTATTTCTGTGTTGGTTCCTTGAGTGAATAAGGCTTATTGTTATTGATGTTCATTAATTGTTGGTTCATTGAGTGAACCGGGCTTATCTGTTATTGGTGTTCATTACATGTTGGTTCCTTGAGTGAACTGGGCTTATCTATTATTGGTGTTTTGTAACACCTTGGAATTCGACCCAGCTTTTAAACTTAAGAAATCTAAGAATTTTGAACTTTTCAGAAATTACGGGTCGTTAAGTGAACCCGTGGTTCTAGCCTACTGATTCAGTCTCTGGTCTAAGAACCACGAGTTGGTTCTACAGACTATGATCCTGACTATGGCCCATCCTGTCAACTCATGGAATCAGATTAGAGGGTTGACAGTTTCCTTAGGTTTCACGACTAGCTTCTACGGCCCGTAGTTTGAACTACAGACCATTCTGATAACTCGTAGAACTTCATCAGAGATCAGCAAATTCCCCAAGAACTACGACTGAGGTCTACGGACTATAGTCCATTCTATGAGTCATCATGTTGACTCGTAGAACCTGTTCTGCAGCCTGTCTTTTGGCTCAGGAATAATGAGTCATGGTTTAGTCTACGACCCGTAGAACCCATCCGTGCAACCTGAAGCCGGGAAATCTTATAGTTTTTCTTAATTAAGTCCCACGGGTATTTTAGTCATTACCCACCCTTTTAACTCCTAAGTGAGGTTGTTTTGGCCATTCTTAGCATGATTTCTAGACCTATTAGCCTAAGTCCTCTCTCATTTCCTCATTCTTCTACCAAAAGAGGAAAGTAACTCTCTCAAGCTCCACGTCTCAAGCTCCAAGTCTCAAGCTCCAAGTTCAAGTCTCCATTCTTCTCATCCAAGGTTTATAAAGCTTCAATTGAGGTATGTGGGTATTTAATAAGGGATTATTTTCACCCTTATGCCTTAAACCCATGATTCTTACTTTGATTTATGAAATTGTGAAATTAGGGTTCTTACTCAAATTTGGGGAAAAGTTATGGGTCTCCTTTTAAAGTATCAATTTATGATTTCCCAATCATTACCCATGTTTGAATTATGATTCCTTGCATAATTTCAAAAGCCTATATGTTGATGATGAATTTTAGCATGATCTCATTGATTTACATGTTTTTGCCAGCAAAATTAGCATGTTTAGATAATATGGCCTCTATTATCATGAAATTGCATGCCTAATTCTTAAAGTTATGAATTTAGAAAGAAAAGTATGTTTTGAATTATGTCTATGCTATGTTTTAAAGATTTTGAAGTATGAAAGATTTGACATCAGATATGTCTCTATATTTTATGAAAGGTTTGGCATCTAGATATGTCTACCTAATCTATGTGAATTGAATGGTATTAAATATACCCTTATGCTTTTCAATAGATTTGGCATTAGATATGCAACAAGTATAAGTTGATCTATAAGTATGTTTTTGGGAGTAGTATTGAGCACCAAGTTGGATTGGGTGAGCGTGCCCCTTGTATATCCCAGAACTACGTGCCACCGTAGGTTCTTTAAGTCCCCTATGTGGGCATCAGACACCATGATCACACTAGTTATGCCTTTATACCCTGGCAAGGTATATTGAGTCCTTTTGATGGAGTGGAACATCATATTCTATGTAGCTCACATGGTCTATGTCGGTTAGAGAACCTCCCACAGAAATAGTTTCAGTTATTTAAATGCATTGACTCTTTGCTTTCAGATTTCAGAAGTTCTATTATTACTTATGATTTTCAAGTATATTTTGCCTATGATATTGCATTGATTCCTTCATATTCCAGCTTTCACAATCAAAGCATGATTTCAGTTTTAAAGTATGTATAGCATGTTTACTTCAGATTTTGCATATCTCTCATACTCAGTACATCTTATAGTACTGACGCATATCTTGCGTTGCATCCTCTTGAGATGCAGATTCAGGTTAGGGTCCTCAGATTCGTGGCTAGAGGTTATCCGGTGTCCCAGCTTTGAGTGGTGAGTCTTCATACTTTGAGGAATAGTATTAGTTTACTATATTTATGGTTTTTGTTTAGTATTTGGAGTTAGCTGGGGTATTGTCCCAGCAACTCATTATTCAGTTTAGAGGCTTTCAGACATAGTAGAGATTCTGTATTTGGGTTTTCAGATCTTGTTATGTTATGTTTGACTTGTTGATGACTCAGTCTATTTATTTCTTTAGCTTAATGCTTCCGTTAAGTTTATCTATGTTTGTATAAGTCATGCTTTAGACAAGGGTCAACTCAGGGCACTTATGGTCCTGGGTCCCGTGTTACATCAGGGGATAGCCTCGGGGCGTGACATGTTCATTACATATTGGTTCCTTGAGTGAACTGGGCTTATCTGTTAGTGATGTTCATTACATGTTGATTTCCTGAGAGGGCCGGGATTTAGTATTACTTGACATGCATATTGGTCCATCAAGGGTCGGTTGGTGTGCTTAAGTGAGAAAGTGGTCTCGTATGTAAATCGAGGTTGCATGTTAAATGGCATAGATGATATTCTAGGGATCCTTGGGAGGTCCAGGTAGCTTACAAGTTGCGACACAATTATATATGGTCTTATTACTTGCATAATTGGGCATGACTTATATGGCTGTTGAGTTCGGTTGTTGACTGGGGGTGTTATTGATAGTCATATGGACTTGGTTATTTTATATTGTCTGGTAATATTTGGTTAATGTCATACCCGTAGTATTCCTATTTTAGTAAGAGTGATAGGCCGGTTAGCGGTGATGTCTGGGCTAGTTGGTCAAAAGAATAGGGATTGTGAGGTGTATTGCATGATGGGTTCAAGACGGGTGAACTTGGATGGCCTAAGGTTTCTAGGGAGTCGGTTTTTACTGGGTTAGTGAAACAAGGCTAGTATTATGTGAGTAGCTAAACTGGCGGGATGTCAAGGGTAAGGAACCTTGGAGGTTGATTATGCAAAACTCACAGGTAGTCCATTATTTGGATAAGGTCCAAGGGTCAAGGTAGTTGACTTAGGATCTTAACTTGAGTTAGGGTGGTAAATCAAGGTTTTGTAAGTTGTCTCTCAACTGGCTAGCATGGGTCGATAGTAAACCTGATTGTTGAGACTCGAACCACTAAGGTGCTTACAGTGGTTGGAAAGATTGGTGCCTTGGGAAGTCCTAGTGTTATGCGTGACCATTTGGTTATGACCAAGATAGAATAGTGGAAGGGCTCCAAGGGGTGGAGTTGGCAGCGGAATGGGGTAGTAAGTCTTGGGATAGAACGTATAGGTTCTTAGCGGTGATACTATAATGGATGGCAAAAGGACTGGATTTTTGTATTTTATATTGCATATTTCTCTTGATTTCTTATATGATAGTATGCGATGGATTCAGGTCGATCGATGATGTCACGACCCAACCCGTCGTGAGTGGCACCCACCCAACCCCCAGATGAGCGAACCAATAGAGTTCAACCCTTTTCCCAGACTAACAACCTAAAACCAATAACAGAAAATAAACTAGCAATCAAACTAAGCAAAAACTATAGCGTAATCATTAACCTGTGAAAAATCCCACCTAGGAACTGAAAGTCGTTGTACCAAACATCAATACCAATATCTAGAATATGGGGATGCAACCCCAAAAGAAAAATATGAAGTAGTTTTTAGGCCAAAACAAGTGGACTGGAACTCTAAAGATAAACCAAGGTAGCTCGAATCAAGCAGCTCACCCTTGCAAGTCAGAAGCCATCGGCACTAAAGGTGAGGTCGCGTCTCAGCCACCGGAAGATTTCCTGTACTCACCAAAAGACAAGCAAGTGCAGTATCAGTACACCACCACTGTGTACTGGTAGGATCATCAGCCAGTTTCCAAATAAACAATGTATAACAGTACAACAATATCAAGTATAAGGTATGGGAAACATGCATAAATAGATAAAGACACACTTAGACTACTAGTCCTTAGTCAGCTGGCTCCCGCATGAATCCACCACCTAACTCTAAGCCGCAACCATATACCATTAACTACACCCTTCCGTCTAGCCTGGACAGACCCTGGGATCCCCTTCTAGACTACACACCTGTACCTTGAATCAACCCGGCCTAAACCAAGACCAACATAAAAGTCAATGAACAACCCGGCCTAAACCAAGACCAACACAACAGTTAACCAGAATTTTCCTGGCCTCTCAAGGACCATCAAACCAATAACACGTTTTAATAAACAACCCGGTCTACTCACGGAACCAATATTAATCAATGCAACACCATAATAACAATGCAATGATGCAACAAAAGTAAACCCGTACCAGATGTGGTACCCGTGCCAGCCAAGTGTTATACCCATACCAGGCATGGTACCCGTGCCAACCATTGGTTATACTCGTACCAGGCGTGGTACCCGAGCTAACCGAATGTCAATAATCCGCAGTCAAATGCATGAACAAACAACTTGTAAACCAACAAGCAAATATCGTTCAAATCACAGACTGTAAGGCAGGAAACTTAGACATTCTATACAACTTTCCTAAGCAATGTAATTCATACAATCACTTAGATATGAGTACAAAATATACAACATTCACAGTAATTCGTAAGCCATCACCTACCTCGAATGATCCAAGCTCTATTCGACTTGAGCTTTCCCGTGTTCTGGATTCCTCTCTCGTTCTTGGTCTAAAAATAACACATAGTACATATAATTAACACACAAGGCCTGCACATTACCCAGATTATACCAAATCCCTAAATCCCAGGCCACCCATGATCAATCCAGGCTTTTCCACCGTTAATTCTCCTAGTTCTATCATTTTTACGGATAAAAACGGGGAATTTGACAACCTATGATCATTTTAGCATATTTTTATCAACACCCAAGAACGTACATGCTTGGAACCCCCTTCCTTCTCTGAATTCCACCATTCCTAGGTTATGCCAACCTTTCCCCAAATTCCCTCCTAGTAATTCTATCGCATAGGAAACGTAATTCAAAGATTGGGAAATGAAAACCTTACCTTAGGGAAGAATTTTGACGGAAAAAAGAAGAAAAACGCCTGGAATCGCCTAGCCCTTCTCCCAAAATGAAATTGTGAAAAACTGAATGATTTGGGAGTTGTTTCTGCATTAAAATCCCATTGGCCCGCTATAGCGGTCTCCGCTCCGCTATAACAGTCCCGCTATAGCGGATGACTACCACTACAGTGGTCTTAAGCGGCATTGACCACCCTTGACTGTCGCTATAGTGGTAATTTCCACCGCTATAGCAGTGGCTGCTATTGTGCACAGTAGCGCCCGTCATGGATAGAATGTCCATAAATCTTCCAGTTTTGGCCATTTTACAAAATACTTGCTTTCCCCGACGACCCAAAATAACCCCTTCACACCGAACGCGATTCTGAGAGTTCTACTTACCCAAATTTGATTCCGAAAAGTCCCCCGGACTCCTTTATGTCTTGGATACGTGGAAAACTAGCTCAACAAAAGACAAAAGACCAATCCTTCCTCGGATTTCCCTAGACTCTACCTCGCTCCAAAACCAGCCGCCAGCCTAGCCCAGAATTTCAAACTCCCAAACCCGGAGTTTTTTAACTCTAAAACTTGGCACGATTGGACTACCCGTAATGACGGACCCGATCATTACAAAAGATACCAATTTACCCATCGTTCATCCCCGAATGATCAAACTCAAAATTACAAAAATAAAAGGAAGGAAGTGTAGTACCTGAATCCTCAAACAGTTGAGGGTACTTGTCTCGCATGTCCTTCTCAGTTTCCTAAGTGGCTTTCTCAACTGGATGATGCTTCCACTAAACCTTCACCATATCAATCACCTTTGTCCTCAACATCCGGACATCTCGAGCAAGAATCAAAATTGGTTCCTCCTTATAATGAAGATCCTTATCGAAAAGTACCTCATCCAACTTGATGAGTTAATCCCCATCCCCATGGTATCGCTTAAGCATGGCTACATGGAATACCAGATAGACGCCTGACAAACTAGGTAGAAGTGCTAACTTGTAAGCCACTGGCCCCATAATTTCAAGAACTTCAAATGGACCGATGAACCAAGGGCTAAGCTTGCCCTTCTTACCAAACCGCATAACACCTTTCATTGGTGATACTTTTAAAAATACATGTTCACCAACCTAAAAGTCCATGTCCCGGACCTTGCAATTTGCATACTCCTTCTGCCTGCTTTGAGCAGCCAGCAACTTAGTCTATATGCCCCTTACCTTTTCATGTGCTTCCTTCACTAAGTCTACTCCCAGAGGCTTCACACTGCCCTTCTCAAACCACCTAACCGGTGATCTGCAGTCCTCCCATACAGGGCCTTAAACGGTGACATGTCAATACTGGAGTGGTAGTTGTTGTTGTACGAGAATTTTCACAATGGTAGAAACTGGTCCCAATGACCCCTGAAGTCCATCACACATGCTCTCAGCATGTCCTGCAATACCTGGATCGTCCTTTCCGACTGACCATCAGTCTGAGGATGGAAGGTTGTGCTAAAGATGAGTTGTGTACCCAACTCTTCATGTAACTTGCCCCAGAACTTAGAAGTAAACTGCGTACCCATGTCTGAAATGATGGACAGTGGTACCCCATACAGTCTCACAATCTTCTTCATGTAGATCTTAGCCAATTGCTGCGAATTGTAATCTACCCTGACCAGAATGAAATAAGCGGACTTGGTCAGCCTGTCAACAATGACCCAAATTGAGTCATACTTCCCCAAAGTCTTGGCAAGACCCACCACGAAATCCATGGCTATCCTTTCCCACTTTCACTCTGGAATTGGCATTCTCTGAAATAGTCCTGCAAGTCTTTTATGTTTGTACTTTACCTGCTGACAGTTCTGTCATTTGGACACAAAATCAACTATGTCCCTTTTCATCCTGAGCCACCAGTAACGTTGCCTCAAGTTCCTGTACATTTTGTTCACACCTGGATGAATTGAGTACCACGAACCATGAGCTTCTGCCAAGATTTTCTGTATCATACATCCACCCGAGGAACACATATCCTCTCCTTGAAATGCAATACTCCACCAGAGTCTAACATGACATCTCTGGACTCCCCGTATATTGCCTTACCTCGCAACTTACCCAGTTTCGGATCCTGAAACTGTTTTGCCTTTATTTCCTCTATGAAGGTGGCCTTGACCTCAATGCTGGCCAACAACCCACCTTGATCTGAAACGCCCAAGTGCATGAACTAGGCCTCCAAAGCCCAAATCTCCTTAGACAAAGGTCGTTTGGATGCCCCAAAACAAGCCAAGCTACCCATGCTAACAGTTTTCTGGCTCAATGCGTCTGCCACCACATTAGCCTTACCCGGATGGTACTGAATTATCACATCATAATCATTCAATAACTCCATCCACCTCCTCTGCCTCAGATTCAAATCCTTCTGAGTGAAAACGTGTTGCAGACTGCGATGATTTGTGAATACCTCACACTTGACACCATAAAGATAGTGTCTCCAGATTTTCAATGCAAAAACCAACGCTACGAACTCTAAATCATGAGTCGGGTAATTCCTTTCATGCACCTTCAACTGCCTGGATACATAGGCTATCACATTCCTATCCTGCATCAACACAGCACCCAAACCAGAATGTTAAGCATCACAGTAAACAACAAAGTCTTTACCTTCAACCGACAAGGACAAAATAGGGGTTGTGGTCAAAAGTGTCTTGAGCTTTTGGAAGCTCTCCTCACACTTGTCAGACCAAACGAACGGTACTTACTTCTGTGTCAGCCTGGACAGGTGAGTAGCAATAGAAGCAAAATTATTAACAAACCTCTAATAGTACCCTGTGAGCCCAACAAAACTCCTCACCTCTGTCACAAAGCTAGGCCGGACCCAACTCTTGACTGCCTCAATTTTTTGGCGATCCACCATCACCCCTTTTTCTGACAATAAATGCCCTAAGAATGCCACAGAAGTCAACCAAAACTCGCACTTAGTGAATTTTGCATAAATCTTTTGGTGCCTCAAGATATCCAGCACAATACGAAGATGATTAGCATGCTCCTCCCTACTCTTAGAGTAAATCAAAATATCATCGATGAACACGATAACTAAGGAATCCAAGTAAGACTTAAACACCCCATTCATCAAACTCATGAATGCTTCCAGCGCATTGGTCAAACCAAACGACATTACTAGAAACTCATAATGCCTATACCGAGTCTGAAAAGTAGTCTTTGGAATGTCCTCCAGCCTAATCCTTAATTGATGGTAGCCCGACCTAAAGTCGATTTTTGAGAACACTGATGCACCCTGAAGCTGGTCAAACAAATTATCTATACGGGGTAGAGGGTACTTATTCCGGATGGTCACCTTGTTCAACTGCCTATAACCTATGTACATCCACATACTATCATCCTTTTTCTTTACAAATAAGACCGGAGCACCCCAAGGCAAAGCATTGGGACGTATAAATCCCTTATCTAGGAGTTCCTGCAGCTGAGTCTTAGTTCCCTTAACTCTTCCGGAGCCATACGATATGGAGGAATGGAAATGGGACGAGTGTCTGGCTCCAAATTAATACAAAAATCTATGTCCCTGTCCGGAGGCATACCAGGCAAATCTGTTGGAAACACCTCTAAAAATTCAGAAAACCACTGGAACTGACTCAGTAGGAGGAGACTCCACACTATCATCCCAGAGGTGAGCCAAAAAGGCTAGACACCCTCTCCCCACTAGTTTTCTAGCCCGGACAAATGATATTATCTTAACTGGCTTAGGCCTGTACACACCTTCCCACTCTAGTCTATCCTTACCCGGAATTTCTAGAGCCACAGTCTTGGTGTTACAGTTCAACACAGCATGATAAGGAGATAGCCAGGTCATACCCAAGATAATATCAAAATCAGCCATATCCAGAATTACCAAGTCTACCCAAGTATGTAACCCCACCAAAATAACAGAACAGTCACGATATATATGAGTCGCAACCACAGACTCTCCAACTGGGGTACAAACAGAGATGGGGAAATCAAGGATATCACAAGTCAAACCCAGCCCCAAAGCAAAACTCACAGACACATAAGAATAGGTAGAACCTGGTCAAATAATGCCGAAGCCATTTTATCACAGACAAGAATAGTACATGTGATCACCGCATCTGAGGCTTCCGCCTCAGTCTTCCCTGGAAAAGCATAGCAATGTGCCCGATCATCAATCCGGGTGACTTCCCAGGCTGGCTGCGCCGCACCCTTGCATGCGCCATCATTCCCTCGGTCTCCCCGGCCTCTAGGAGCTGAAGACTGAGCTCCCTGACGACCACCTGTAGTATCTGGCAGAGCTGACTGAATATGACGGGCCGGATAATCCTGCTGATGCTGGCCCCGGGAATATGAACCACCATAGTTTCCCTCATTCTGGGGTTTCTTGGCTAAATCCTTAGCCTACCCCGCTTGCCTAACTCCCTCAATCTTCTTCACATAATCCACCACATCATTAAAGCCCTTACCTGAAGAAGTCATATGCACCGACAGTACCTACAGATCACTATTCAGACCCTTGACAAAAAACCGAACCCGTTCCTCCTTGGAACCCAACATCTGTGTAGCAAAACAAGACAACACATGGAACTTAGCCTCATAAGCTGAGACCGACATGCTACCCAGCTCCAAGTTTAGAAACTCATCTTTATTTCGTTCCCTCAAAGTACGAGAAACGTACTTCTCTAGAAATAATGCGTGGAACTGCTCTCAAGTCAGTGGAGGTAGAATAGAAGACCGACACTCAACATGAGACCTCCACCACTGCTTGGCATCACCCTGCAGCTGAAAAGTGGAAAACTCCACCCCATGCTGACGTACAATACCTAATTTGTGCAACCTCTCATGGCAATCCAGGATGAACTCATAGGCATCCTCCTTGTCTGTACCCTGAAACATCGGAGGTTTCAGCTTAAGGAACTTAATCAGTATCTCATGCTCATTACCTGTCATCACTGGGCCTAGCATTGGCCTGAGGAGATCATTTATGCCCGAAGCTGCGTCCATCCTTGGTGTTGTAGTAACCACTGGTTGAGTATCCAAGGCCTGATTTGCATAAGCTGCGGGTATGGCTCCAGCACCAACCAACCCACTCAGAATATCCCATGCCTGCTTAAAAGCTTCCGGTGTCATAGTAGGAAGGCCTGCACCCCCAACCGGTGCCGCCTCCTCTTGAGCCCCTCAATCCTCTACAACCACTTCTTCTACGTCCTCAGCCACATGATCCTGAGATAGGGGGTTACCTTGCGTGCAGTAGCAGCTCGAGCTCCACCTCTGGCAGGTGCGGCTCCAGCTCATCCCCTGCCCCTTCCCCTACCTCTGCCATGAACTGCCGGACTCGCTGCTGGGACCGTTGGCCTTGCTCCATTATTCCTTGTAGTGACCATCTACGGACAGAAGAGTGAATGAGGTTAAATACCAATTTGTATCACCAGATACCAATTGGAATCGAGTTATAGCACGAAGGAAAGAAGGAAGAGATAGTTTTTTCCTAAAGCCCCATAGACTCTCGAAGAAAAGTACGGACATCTCCGCACCGTTCCGCAAGACTCTACTAGACCTTTTTGGTACGACGAGATCAATGAACCTAGGCTCTGATACCATCTTTGTCACGACCCAACCCATCGTGAGTGGCACCCACCCAACCCCCGATGAGCAAACCAATAGAGTTCAATCCTTTGCCCAGACTAACAGCCTAAAACCAATAACAGAAAAATAATCTAGAAATCAAAGTAAGCAAAAACTATAGCGTAATCATTAACCTGCGGAAAATCCCACCTAGGAACTAAAAGTCGTTGTACCAAACATCAATACCAATATCTAGAATACGGGGATGCAACCCCAAAAGAAAAATATGAAATAGTTTCAAGTTTGAAACAAGTGGCTGAAACTCTAAAGATAACCCAAGGTAGCTCGAATCAAGCAGCTCACCCTTACAAGTTAGAAGCCGTTGGCACTAAAGGTGAGGTCGCGTCTCAGCCGCCGGAAGATTTTCAGTACTCACCAAAAGACAAGCAAGTGCAGTATCAGTACACCACCACTGTGTACTGGTAGAATCATCAGCCAGTTTCCAAATAAACAATGTATAACAGTATAACAATATAAAGTATAAGGGACGGGAAACATGCATAAATAGCCACAGACACACTTAGACTACCAGTCTCTACTCAGCCTGCTCCCGCATGAATCCACCACCTAACTCTAAGCCACAACTGTATACCATTACTACACCCTTTCGTCTAGCCTGGACCCACCCTGGGATCCCTTTCTAGACTACACACCTGTACCTTGAATCAACCCGGCCTAAACCAAGACCAACACAAATGTCAATGAACAACCCGGCCTAAACCAAGACCAACACAACAGTTAACTAGAATTTCCCTGGCCTCTCAAGGACCATCAAACCAATAACACGTTTTAATAAGCAACCCGGTCCACTCACGGAACCAATATCAATCAATGCAACACCATAATAACAATGCAATGCTGCAACAAAAGTAAACCCGTACCAGGCATGGTACCCGTGCCAACCATTTGTTATACTCGTACCAGGCGTGGTACCCAAGCCAACCGAATGTCAATAATCCACAGTAAAATGCATGAACAAACAACTTGTAAACCAATAAGCAAATACCGTTCAAATCACAGACTGTAAGGCAGGAAACTTAGACATTCTATACAACTTTCCTAAGAAATGTAATTCATACTATCACTTAGATATGAGTACAAAATATACAACATTCACAGGAATTCGTAAGCCATCACCTACCTCGAATGATCCAAGCTCTATTCGACCCAAACTTTCCCGTGTTCCGGATTTCTCTCTCGTTCTTGGTCTAAAAACAACACACAGTACATACAATTAACACACAAGGTCTTCACATTACCCGGATTATACCAAATCCCCAAACCCCAGGCCACCCATGACCATCCCACCCATTTCCCGGGCTTTTCCACCATTAATTCTTCTAGTTCTATCATTTTTATGGATAAAAATAGGGAATTTGCCAACCTATGAACATTTTAGCATACTTTTATCAACACCCAAGAACGTACATGCTTGAAACCTCCTTCCTTACTCGAATTCCACCATTCTTAGGTTATGACAACCTTTTCCCAAATTCCCTCTTAGCAATTCTACCGCATAGGAAATTTAATACAAACATTGGGGAATGAAAACCTTACCTTAAGGAAGAATTTCGACGGAAAAAGGAAGAAAAATGCCTGGAATCGCCTAGCCCTTCTCCCAAAATGAAATTATGAAAAACTGAATGTTTTGGGAGCTGTTTCTGCATTAAAATCCCATCGGCCTGCTATAGCGGTCCCACTATAGCGGATGACTACCGCTATGGCGGTCTTAAGCGGCGTTGACCGCCCTTGACCGCTGTTATATCGATAATTTCCACCGATATAGCGGTGGCAGCTATCGCGCACGGTTGTACCCGTCACGGACAGAATGTTCAAAAATCTCCCAATTTTGGCCATTTTACAACACACTTGCTTTCCCCGATGACCCAAAACAACTCCTTCACGTCGAACGCGATTCTGGGAGTTCTACTTACCCAAATTTAATTCTGAAAAGTCCCCCGGACTCCTTTATATCTTGGCTACGTGGAAAACTATCTCAACACAAGACACAAAGACCAATCCTTACTCGGATTTTCCTAGACTCTACCTTGCTCCGAAACCGGCCGAGGCTAGCCTAGCCCAGAATTAAAAACTCCCAAACTCGAAGTTTTCTAACTCTAAAACTTGGCACGATTGGACTATCCGTAACAACAAACCCGGTCGTTATAAATGATGCCTACTAGTACGTGTTATTTGTACTGATACTACTCTTGCTCAATACTAAAAAAAGGCTAAAATGAGATGGCCAAAAGGGATGTTGTCCATCGCTTTTTTGGCCAAAAGTGACGGAAAAGCGATGGCGTCACTTCCGTGAGAAAATGGCCAGTCGCTTTTCCAAAAGCCACGAACAGCGTCACTTTAAAAGCAATGGACAGCGATGCAAATGAAAAAGCTATGACTTTTTTTTCTTATTTCCAAAAAAGTGACGTTGTCTATCGCTTATTTTAGATATTTTAAAGAAAAAATTCCATAAAAGCGACGGATAGCGTCACTTTTTCTGGGAAATTTTTAAAAAATATTCTAGAAAAACGATGGACAAAAAAGACCCTGTCCGTCGCTTTTCTATATTTTTTTCAGCTGCAAAAATCTGCATTTTCAATATGCACCACCTGCCATTTAAAAAATTAATTCAATACAGCCCAAACCAACACTCATTGCTGCCACAACATTCAGAAAATAATTACAACATCAACAACAAACTAAAAAGGAAGTAATAATATAACTGAACATATAAAAGGTCTACCAAAAGGACCTATAAAGTATTCAATAACTTAGAAAAAGTGTAAAAATATGTCAAAATATATAGGGAAATGAACTAAATGAGTCAATCCTAATGGGGGGTAGTATCCACATACTCCTCCTCATTTTTACTAGTCTCAATCACGTCGTCACTTGATGACGAGGAGGAAGGAGTACGATCTACACTATGACGGCGATGACCAATCAAGGATAACACTTGTTCTTGAAGAGACTGGACGGTCTTGGACAAATCTTTATTGCTCTTGGTCTATTTTCTCTCGGATGCTGCCAAGGCCTTAGTAAGATCTACAATCTGTTGTGACATATGTGCAAGATGAACACTATCAACTGCCTCATCCTGGAGCGAGGATCCAAAACCTGCCAGTTCTGACTGGATTCATCGCAAATCATTCCTTGAGCCTAGACCATAGACTCTCCCCTTTTGGCTCCCCCCTGCCACTTTATATTTGAGTGACTTCCTCCTTTGTAGGCTCGGTCGGCAAGCCCAGACCTTGTTGAGTCTGGCTGTACTCAGACAAAACACGTCCAAACTCATCTTGCATATAAAAAAATAAAAATTATAATATATATATAATAAATATATATATATATATATATATATATATATATGTTATTACTTTAATTATATCTAAACTTTAAAAACTTACATAGGCGTCTTGAGCCCTCTGCTCAACCCATATATCCGGATCTGACTCATTTTGTTTCTTTTACGTGACCTCTCTTAAAGAGCTCAGCCTGAGTCGGAGGGCGACCCAATTCCTTCTCTTGCAAACAAAATAAAATTTAACATAATCAAGTAATTAATATTATTTAATCAAGTTTATATAAACATATAAGTTAAAAGGTTAATATTATTACTTACCATTTCCCTTGTAATGTCCGCTACACTCTTTGCACCCATAGTGTGCAACGATCCACCTTTGACACTGTTTCTGAATTTATTGCCTTGTTCAGACAATTCTCTGAACTCTTTCAAATTCCAATATTTTTTAAGTTGCTTGTGAAGATGAGGTAGAAGCCAAGATTCACACTTTTTACTATCTCGAATTTTTTTATGCCATTGGCGTAGCCTGGCACTAGCCTTCCTCTCGAATATAGTGGAAATGATCTTATTGTACTTTTGCTTTCAAGTACACATTGTCTGAGAGAGAGAAATGATTAGTGTTAGATAATATATATATATATATATATGTATGTATGTATGTATGTATATTATGAAAAGTTAATATATATGTATACACCTTAAACTCATTAAACATGGCCTGTTGGATCGATTTTGAATCTCTGTCCAGGAGCTCCAAGGTTCTGTAAAAAGCCTCCTAACTGCCTCCTTTAGAGCATGTCGAGGCTCTTTTGTGGGATACTACCTGTAAAGAACATAATAAGTATGTCATCAAGTAATAAATAATTAATTAAGATATAAAAATAAACTTATCAATTAATTAGAAAAAAACTTACTATGATCCATCAGGCTGAATCATGACTCTACCAATGGCGTCCTTCTCGTCGGGTATCAGATTCACCTCTTCTTCCTCCTCAGAAAGTGATGATGCAGGTAATGGCGGAAGTCTATAACGCTGAGTCAATTGGGGAGTAGAAGTTTGTGTGTCAGAGTCAGAGTTGGTATGATCTCTAAGTCGCAATCCTGATATGTGGGGGGAAGAAGAATCATGTGGGGATGGCGTACCATATTTGGTAGTCCCGATGCCATGTGGCGAAGTCATAGTGGGTGTAGGCATGAAAATCAAGTGATGAGAAGTAGTGGGTCTAGGACCATGATAATCTGCGAGATTCTCAGTGCCATAGGGGATAAACACTAGTGGAGTAGAGCGAATCTGTGGCGAAGATGAAAGACGACCTAGAATATCATCATGCTCTATAGGCCTCCTAGAGCTCTTCCTAGACTTACTAGACTTGCTAATACTCTTACTAGGACGACCTCGATCACCATCACCTGATGACATTTGTATGCATAATCCAAAACTAATTCAAAATTTCTAAATTCAAGAACCTAATTCAAAACTAACACTAAGCTAAAGTTGAAAACTAATAGCAAGCATTAACCTAACTAAACTAAGGTTCACAAAGACTAACAATTTAAACTAACAAACTTAACTTGAAAAAGCTTAACTTAAAAAAACTAAGATTCAAGAACCTAATTCAAGAAGTTAAAGTTGAAAACTAATTCAAGATTCTAAAACAAAACCCAAAACTAATTCAAGAATCTATTTCAAATTCAAAGTTCTCAAATTCAAGTTAATAATCTAATTCAAGTACCTAATTCAAGAACCTATATAATTCAAGTTCAAAAAACAATCTAGAGTTGAAAACTAATTCTTAACTCAAAACTAACAATTTAAACTAACAAACTTAACTTAAAAAAGCTTAACTTAAAAAAACTAAGATTCAAGAACCTAATTCAAGTTAATAATCTAATTCAAAAACCTAATTCCAAATTTTAATTCCAAATTCAAGTTCCAAATTCAAATACCTAATTCAAGTTCAAAAAAGAACCTAAAGTTGAAAACTAATTCTTAACTCAAAACTAACAATTTCAACTAACAAACTTAACTTAAAAAAACTTAACTTAAAAAAATAAAGATTCAAGAACCTAATTCAAGTTAATAATCTAATTCAAAATTCTAATTCCAAATTTAAGTTTCAAATTCAAGTACCTAATTCAAGTTCAAAAAAGAACCTAAAGTTGAAAACTAATTCTTAACTCAAAACTAACAATTTAAACTAACAAACTTAATTTAAAAAAGCTTAACTTAAAAAAAACTAAGATTCAAGAACCTAATTCAAGTTAATAATCTAATTCAAGAACCTAATTCCAAATTCAAGTTTCAAATCCTAATTCTAAATTCAAGTTCCAAATTCAAGTACCTAATTCAAGTTCAAAAAAGAACCTAAAGTTGAAAACTAATTCTTAATTCAAAATTAACAATTTAAACTAACAAACTTAACTTAAAAAGCTTAACTTAAAAAAACTAAGATTCAAGAACCTAATTCAAGTTAATAATTTAATTCAAGAACCTAATTTCAAATTATAATTCCAAATTCAAGTTTCAAATTCAACTACCTAATTCAAGTTCAAAAAAGAACCTAAAGTTGAAAACTAATTCTTAACTCAAAACTAACAATTTAAACTAACAAACTTAACTTAAAAAAGCTTAACTTAAAAAAACTAAGATTCAAGAACCTAATTCAAAAAGTTAAAGTTGAAAACTAATTCAAGATTCAAAAACAAAACCCAAAACTTATTCAAGAACCTATTTCAAATTCAAAGTTCTTAAATTCAAGGTAATAATCTAATTCAAAAATCTAATTTCAAATTCAAGAACCTAGCTAATTCAAGAACCTATATAATTCAAGTTCAAAAAAGAACCTAAACTAAGGTTCACAAGCTAATAGCAAGCATTTACCTAAACTAAGGTTCACAAACTAATAGCAAGCCTAAACTAAGGTTCACAAACTAATAGCAAGCCTAAACTAAGGTTCACAAACTAATTAATAGCAACCCTAAACTAATGTTCACAAACTAATAGCAAGCCTAAACTAAGGTTCACAAACTAATAGCAAGCCTAAACTAAAGTTCACAAACTAATAGCAAGCCTAAACTAATTAAAGTTCATAAATTAAGAATATAATCTAAAAAAGGAATTGTTCACTATCAATTTTTTCACATATCAATTTTCACTATAAATTTCTCAAAATCCTAGTCTAGAATTCAATAACAACAACAACAACATATACACCCTAGTCTAGAATTCAACAACATACCCTAGTCTACAATTCACTATCAATTTTTCAAAATAAAAATACCCAAATTAAACCCTAACCTTCAAATAAACAAAATAACTAACCTCAAAATCAGAGGAGGTTGGAGGGAGAAGGCTGACGGTGGAGGGAGCGGCGGTGGAGGGAGTGGCAGAGCAGTAGCGGAAGAGAGGAGAGGAGGAGAGGAGGAGATAAGGAGAGGAGAAGAGAAAAGAGAAAGAGAAAAATGAGGGAGAGAGACCCGATGGGGTCTCTGTATAATTAAAGAAGCGACGGAAAGTGTCACTTTTGTCTGTCACTTCTTTTAAATGAGTTGATCGAATATTGACCGAAAAGCGATGAACAAAAGCGACGCTTTCCGTCATTTTTATTTTTTTTAAAATTTAAATTTAAATTTAAAGAAAGTGACAGACAGCGTCGTTATTTTAAAAAAATTAATTTTTTTAATAATTGCGACATTGTCCGTCGCTTACATTAAAAAAATTATTAATTATTTTTAAATAATTTTGGCACAAAAATTTGCAAAAAAAAAAAAAAGCAACGAAAAAAGCGACATTGTTCGTCGCTTTTGTAAATAAATAATTATAAATTTAAAAAATTAGAAAAGCAACGGACAACGTCGCTTTTTTCATCATTTTTCAGGAGCGACATTGTCCGTTTCTTTTCTATCCATCTCTTTTTGAGCTGATTTAGTTGTAATGACCGGGTTCGTCATTACGGGTAAAATTTTTGCAATAATTTTCAAGTCAGAAAACTTTCGGGTTTGGGAGTTAAAAAATCAGGGCTAGGCTAGTCTCGGTCGGTTTTGGAGCGAGGTATGGTCTAGGTCAATCCGGGTAAAGTTTGGGTAAAGTATCTTGATTTGAGCTAGTTTTCTTTTTGGCCAAGACATAAAGGAGTCTGGGGGACTTTTCGGAATCAAATTCGGGTAAGTAAAACTCCTGGAATCGAGGTTGACGTGAAGGGGTTGTTCTGGAACGTCAGGAAATTAAGTGTGTTGTAAAATAGACCCTTTTGAGAGGATATACAAATTTTTGTCCTATGCCAACCGCCATAGCAGTTGACACACCGACATAGCAACCTCTGCTATAGCAGACAAATTACCGCTATAGCGGAAGTCAGTGCCGGTCAGCACCGCTATAGCGGTAGGTTTCGCTACAGTGGTACCGCTATAGCAGAGCGTGGACCGCTATAGCAAAGCGAAAGGATCAGAAAACTCAAAAATGGATTTTATATTTTCATTCTCTCCCATTCAACCCCAAAATAGATGAGGGTTACTCCAAGAACCCTCCTAGGCTGCTCCAAAGCTTGGGAGCCATGGAGAGGAGGGATTCCGGCTGAAAGTATGCAAAACCACGGATTCGGGCCTACAGAATCATCAGAGAATTCCTTCATGGAGCCAGAAAGGGCATGGAATAGCTGCTCGGCATCCAGGTAGGCTAGGTTTTCTTTATTGAGTAGATTGACCTATTTCCATTTCGTACTTGTTGTATAGATTGAAAGGGAGAATCCATTCCTAGGCCTTCGAGCACGGAGTCTGGAGGAGAATTGTTTGGGTTGAATTGGTTAAACTAGAATTGATAGAGTTGTGATAATATGTTGTGACATTTTGGGTTGTTATGCTTAACTAGGTGTTGTTTGATAATAAATCCAGGGACTAGAATGTCGGGAACGTTCGGGGAACTGGAAGGGGTTAGTAATTAACTAATGTGCAAGGAAAGAAAGTTCCAAAAAATGAATTGGTATAATTAGGATATTGTAATGGTTGTGTCTCCAAGGCTAGGGGGTTTTCCCATGTTGTATCTCGGTCCTCGGAGGACGGTCAGGAAGAAAGGTATCTAATAGCTTATTTGAGGGGGTGATTCAGGGTTAGTCTCCAAACGGAATTAACGGTTCATTGTGTACCCGAAATAGGGTAGGTGATGGTTATTGATTCTTTCATGCATTGTATGTTTGGGTACCTTTGTCTAAGCATTGTATGAGTTGTATGCTTAGGGAATGATTTAGAAATGTCTAAGGGTCATGTTATCAGTCTTGTGAATTGAACTATCTGTTATTGCTTGTTGGCTTACAAGTGTTGATTGTTCATTATTTGTGACTATGAATTTCTGTATGTCATTTGGTTGGCTCGGGTACCACGCCTGGTACAGATTTACTAATGGTTGGCTTGGGTACCATGCTTGGTACGAAAATACTAATGATTGGCTCGGTTACCACGCCTGGTACAGGAATACTAACGGTTGGCTCAGGTACCACGCCTGGTACGGGAATACTAACGGTTGGCTCGGGTATCATGCCTGGTACGGGAATACTAACAGTTGGCTTGAGAACTATGCCTGGTATGGGAATACTAATGGTTGGCTCGGGTACCACGCCTGGTATGAGAATACTAATGGTTGACTCGGGTACCATGCCTGGTACGGAATACTAATTGGTTGGCTCGGGTACCACGGCTGGTATGGGTTTACTTTATTGTATTGTTGTATTTTTATAATGGTTCCCTGAGTGGACTGAGTTGTGTGTATAATTTGTGATTGTGCATATGATCCTTGAGAGACCGGGTTATCATTGTATTGATTTGTGAGTTTGGTCTTGGTGTAGACCAGATTACATGTCTAACACTTAGGTGTTGTTTAGGGAGGCCCCAGGGTGGATCCGGGCTATGTAAAACGGCATACTTAATGGTTAATTGTTGAATCTATGAATGATTATATCGGTCCTTGAGAGGCCAGGTTGCTTCACTTGAATGTGGAGATGGTCCTAGGGTGGACCGGGTATTGCATGTTAACCCTAGGTGTTGGTATAGAGATCTGTGGTTGGTCCGAGAAGGATAAGAAGGGTATATGCTACTGTTATTTGCTCATTGTTTAAGATTGATTGTTAAACCTGTTCCATGTGGTTGATAAGTTAGAATCCAGACTGAGAGTATGGAATTATATTGTTACAATTCTAATTGTTACTAATTGTTCTTCACATGTTGGGCTCTTGAGAGGGCTGGGAGTTATCCTTATTATTGACGTATAGTCGATCCTTGAAGTTCCGGGTTAGCGTGCTTAATTGACAAGGTGGTCCTTCTATGGACCGGGATCGCATGTTATATGCATAGATGATGTCCTAGGGGTCCTTGTTCGGTTCGGGTTATGAAAAATGGGATATATATTTACTGTCACTGAGAATCGTCAATGTTGGCTAGACTTGTTACGTGCGGTTGATAAGCTAAGGAGGAGACTTGTGGTCTGGTTATATGTTGGTTGTGGTTACTTGTCGGGTATGTACCTGGGGGTCATTTGGACAGTTTGTACTAGTAGGTGGCGGTACGACGGTTGTGGTCCACGTCACTAAGTAGTGGGGTTTTACTCCGGGTAGTTGAGTCATAGTGGTTGACTTGGGTAAGGAAATGATAGTTCGGGTATGGACATAGATGTTGGCAATGTCAAGGTGACTTGGGAAGTCTAGGTGATAAGGTGACTTGGGAAGTCTAAGGGATAGAAAGGTTGTTCTGAAGCGGGTTTTGATAAAGGTGAATGTGAAAGGGGTTGAATGTATTTAACTCATGTATTTACCTTGATTTCTTATATTATGGTAGGAGTGGATTCGGATCGACCGATGATGCCTACCAATACGTGTGTTTGTACTGATTCTACTCTTGCATTACTTTTTTGGGTATAGTCTGGTTGCAGGGTTGGTGATGTTTCACAGGTTCAGGATGGCGGTGATTCTCCAGCAACTTTTACTTTTGGTTCTACGGTGGGAGTTGAGTCTTCTTCATTTTGTATCATCTTTTAGTAGCTCTTGTACCAGCTTAGACTAGATTCTATGGGGGGCTGATTACAAAAATTGTAAAAGGTTTATGCATTCTTGTAAACATTTTCATGTATTAAAAAAGTTTTATTTCATGGTTCACTTCTTTTTTCGCATTGCCTATTGGATCGGGTGGTAAAGGTTCTCCTATCTAGGTGGATTAGAGTAGGTGCCCGCATGGCCCGGTAGTTGGGTCGTGACATTAGTAGTGGCTATACCTTTTTGGGTATAGTCTGGTTTCAGAATCAGTGATACTTCTTAGGTACAGGACGGTGATGATCATCATCATCTTCTACTCTTCGTTTCTATGGTGGAAGCTGTGTCTTCTTTTCGTACCTGTATTTCTCCTTTAGAGCTCTTGTACTTGTTTAGACTAGTTCTTAAGGAGGGTTGTATTCAAGTTGTAAAGGTTTTACTGTTCTTTATATTGTAAGTGTTTTTCCAATATTAAAAAGGGTTATTTTCTCATGTTTACTTTTAATTTCTGCACTACCTGTTGGATCGGGTGGTAAGGGTTCTCCTATCTATGTGCTTCGAATAGGTGTCGCACGGCCTGGTAGTTGGGTCGTGACACTTACTCTAAACCATACCTAAACTCATAACAATTACTTATTTGAACACACATGCTAAAGGGTCTTATCTTTTCCCAACTAGCCATGACCTGCAACAGATGGCCTAGGGTCCATGGACCATACCGATGTGATACCTGCTCCATAACATAATCGCTCGCCTGTAAGCTCACATTGGACTAGAACTACTCAATGTAACAGCCCTCTCAACATATCTCAGTATGCGCTCAAATCAATTATCTCTCAGGATAGTAACAACAAGTACACAAGAATATAACGAATGCACATCATAGTCATAAGTCATTAAAGATAAGCTTCAAATAATTAACAGCTTATTCATACAAGCATTGCTAAGCCAACAATTATCAATCACAGACTATGCTCGAAGACCAATCAACATTCTTATGAATTTATGACACATACAAGAGACTAAATTAAGTCAAACTCTGCGTAAATTGTAACTTACCTCGATAAAAGAACTCAAATAAAGTAAGCTAAATCGCAAGAGTTTTTTCTTTTCTCAATGTCTCAGAATGTTTGAAGTCTAAAATAAGAAATTATAATAGTAATCAATTATCTACTCTTCAAATATACATTTTGGAAATTTAAACCCACTAATTCTACCCTTATTCAAGGTTTATAAAATTCTCTAATGGTCAATTAACCACAATCTAGTCCCACAATATACACATTATCTTCAATCATGGAGGTGCTACTCCAATAAACTCTTTACAAGCAATTTTTATGTTGTAGGTTCTATTTTTATTGAACTCAAGGTTTTCAATCACCATAATTCATGTTTAAGAACATGAATCTCATGCTAGGAAGTGTTAATTTATAATTTAAAAGCATTTTAGATGATTATTATATCTACCCATAGGTTTTCCCACACTTTTTATGAACTTAGGATTCTAATCCACAATTTCACCATTACAATCTCTCTAAGGATTTTATGATGTTAGAGGATTATTAGACGAAGAGATTGATGGAATAAACATACCTCAACTGTAATGAATATCTAGTGAGTGAGTGAAATCGAGCTTCATAGGCTGCAATAGAAGAACTGCCCTGCTCAATACAAGTAAACTCATCATGCCTCATATCCCGCAAAGTATGAGGAATGTACTTCTCCAAGAAGATGGAGTAGAACTGATTCCAAGTCAATGGAGGTGACCCAACTGGCCTACACTCCACAAATGCTCTCTACCACAACTTCGCATCCCCCTATTGCTAGAAAGTAACAAACTCCATCCCATATCTCTGTATTGCCCTTATCTTGTGGAACCTCTCATGAAAATCAATAATAAACTCATAAGCATCCTTATTCTTGGTATCGATAGAAAACTAGAGGCTTCATCTTAGTGAACCTCCAAAATAGATCGTGCTCCTTCCCATTCATCACGAGTCTACTTACTGATATCAAATGTATTCCTATCTCAGAAGCCTCATCCATATGTGGAGCCACAGGAGAAGCATGTTGAACCCCTTAAGTCTAACCCATAGAAGTTGTGGATGCCGCCTCAGACCTTCCAAATCACTCAATAGAGTCAATACCTGCGCTACCACATCTGAAGAAATCAGAACAGGCGCAACACCTTCCTGGACTGGTGTTGCTACCTCTTTGTTGCTACCCTGGCGTGATCTTATGTAGGCGCAGGGGACTCTGACCTATCACGAACCTATCCAGCAGCCGGAGCCCTTCTCCTGGTTGTCGCTGCTCTACGTCCCCTACCTTTGCCACCTCTTCTCGCTCATCCTCTACTATGAGTTGCGGCCCCAGCGACTAACTTGGGTGCCTCTGCTCTTTCCTCTATTGCATGTGTCCTCACTATCTGTGAGAGAAAAGAATGAAAGAGGTCAGATACCAAATTGGATCACCGGATACCAATTAGAATCAAGTAATATCATGAAAGAAAAAATGAATTATGTTTTCCTAGTGTCTTGTAGCCTCTCAAAGAGCAGTATAGGCATCTTCATACCATTCTGCAAGACTCTACTAGACATGTTCTTGTACGACGGTATTAACGAACCTAAAGATCTGATACCAACTTTATCATGACTCAAATGATTGTGAGTGACACCCACACTAACTCTCCCATGGACAAACCATGCTAACAACCTTAACCAAGCCTAAATCAATTTATTTAGCAAATAATAAGGCAATTTCAAATGTAATAATCAAGTCTCAACTAATCAAATAAATAATGTGCGAAAACTAGTTTTTACATCCCCAAGATTCGAAAGCCATCATACAAAGGACTCTAGCTAAACAATGTATAAGAATATCCAAAAATAACTAATAAGTAACAATGTCTGAAAAGATAGATATCTATCACTAAGAATATTTGTGGCAGCCTGAATAGGAGTAGCTCACCCTCGAATTGATCAACTGGCAGTGCTAGATACGAGGTCACACTAAAGTCTCTAGAACACAGTCTGCAGTCAAAAAAAAGTGTAATAGTAGCATCAGTGCAAATATTATGTACTGGTAGGTATCATAGGCCCACTCAAAATAATAGCAAGTATATCTCATAAATCAAATAAAGCAAGTAGACAGATACAACAACACATAATCAAGAATCCAGAAAATAAAATAGTCAAAACAGTCAAATAAACAGCCCAATCCAGAGATTTCAATGTTATCAATAACAGACGTATAATCACCAAAACAAACATATCAAGTCATCATAGAACTCTGCACTTATAAGCAGTCACATCACAAGACATGAAATCAAGTTCACACAGATTTCACAATTATATAGCGTTTGTATCGCATCTATCTCATTCTGAATTATACCTGAACTCATAATAATTACTCATTTGAACACAAATATGTACACATATGCTAAAGGATCGTTCATCTGTAAGTTCACATCAGACTCGAGGCACTCAATGTTAGAATAGTATATATATTCTCAACCCTCTCAACATATCTATGTATGCCTTCAAATCAATTATCTCTCGGAATAATAACAATAAGTACACAAGAATATAACAGATGCACATTATAGTCACATGTCATTTAAAGACAGGCTTCAAACAATTAACATCTTATTCATACAAGCATTGTAAGCCAACAATTATCAGCCACAGACTATGTTTGAAAATCAATCGACATGCTTATCAATTCATGACACATACAAGAGACTAAATTAAGTCTAACTTCATGTAAATCATAACCTACCTCAATCAAAGAACTCGAATCAATAAGCTAAATCGCAAGAGCTTTTCTTTTCCTCAATGCCTCAGAATGTTTGAAGTCTAAAATAAGCAATTATAAGAGTAATCAATCAACTACTCTTAAATATACACTTTGAAAATTCAAACCCATTAATTCTACCCTTATTCAAGGTCTATAAAATTATCCAAGGGTTAATTAACCACAATCTAATCTCACAATATCCACATTATCATCATTCATGGAGTTTCTACTCTAATTATCCTTTTTTAAGTAATTTTTATCCTAAATGTCCCATTTTCATTGAACTCAAGGTTTTCAATCGCCATAATTCATGTTTAAGAACACAAAATTCATGTTAGGAAGTGTTAATTTACAACATAGAAGTATTCTAGATAATTATTACATCTACCCATAGGTTTTCTCACACTTTTCATGAACCTGGAGTTCTAACCCACAATTTCACCATTACCATCTCCATAACAATTCTATGATGTTAGAGGATTACTAGACGAAGAGATTGATGGAATAAACAAAATCGCCCCACCCTTGGGAAAATCACCTCTCTGGAGATCTGGAATGAATTCTTAGAGTTAATGGGATGAAACTTGGAATAAGTAACTTAAAACTGAAACTCTGTCTCACGTCCTTCGTTGTAGCGGACGATTTCTCGCTTTAGCGGATCCTCTATGGCGAACAAGAGCTCACTATGGTGAGCCCTGCCGATTCATCAGATCTCTCTATGATGGCCCTCCGACCGTTGTTGTGGTCTCGCGCAGTGGGAATCTCATTGCCACAGCGGTCCTTAACCAGTAGTTTGGAAAAACTGAATATAAGCCCCATTTCACAACACAAATTTCATAGTTAAGATATCACAAAATAATTTCAATGCGGCAACTACTAAAACCCATGCTACAAACTCACTCGTAGTCTCAGAATTTTCTACGGAGGTCTAGATCACTAAGTCACCCCCTAACAGAACACAACACAACATAACACAACACGATTCATCATAATTAAACAAGTGTTTTCAATTTTAGACTACCCCACCTTAAATTTTTATTAGCTCAACTCATTAGGAAAAACCCTAACAGGATACTATGGCCCTAACCATCCCATAGCGACTGGAAGGGTCATTACAACATAACTTATCAAAATTCGTCACTACAAATATAAACATTGTTTGAATTGAGAATTGAATTACTCAATCCACTGATCATTTCATCAAGTCAGTTATCTTATCCAATGAATAATTATTTGAGTGTTTCAATCATCTTGGTTCTTGAATAACCAAAATATATGAAAATTCAATTCACTTTCTGAAAATTTTCAATAAATTTTGTACATGCAGTTCCTCTTAAGATCCAAAAATTTCAATAAGAAAGAAAAACATAAAATCAATATATACAAGAAGTTGTAGACACGAAACAGAGCACTACAACAACATATACTAACAATCAACCATCAATCTACCATCATGCTTATGTACAAGAAAGAGGACATTATGGCAGAAAACAAACTAAACATACTGAATTCTCTACTCTAGGAAAAAACATTATGATCCTTGCAGACTGATCATTTGGTGACTGTCAAACTATCAAAAGACCTAAACTCTTTTGCTAAGCTAATTGGGCAAACTAAAACAGAATCTACACAAAGACCACCTTTAGTATGTGTACAATCTATCTGTGTCAATGAAAATCTTATTTTCGTCATGACCGTGGGATCCTCGACTACAAAATCTCCCACATGGTGATGTACCCATGTACCTACATTGTCCAAATAACACCGTGATATGGCACGTTGGCCATTTGATGTCGTTAATTGAAATTGTACCGGTTTTAAGTCCCAGCCATGAACGTGATCCGAGTTACAGACTCGACGCCCCAACCTCTTCGTGACCCTGCCAAGCTGAAGTCTAAAGAATAAACTATATGTCCCTGCTGGGAATTGGAACTCAAGGTCCCCATCGACTTCAAGCCACCACATTTGTTGAAGATATGCGACAGTTTGGAACCTAAGCAAATAATAAGAAAATAGGGACCAATCAATCAGCCTATCCATTTACAGTATAATAAAGTATAGAATTAGCTCTAAAGAACTAATTGCTGGAATTTTAATCTTGTTTCTCTCTGTCTTTCTCAGAGAGGGAATTGGAAAGAAATGCTGGAATTGAATTCCTAAGACAACCTTAACCAAAAAGGCGAAAGCACAAGCCAGATAACAAAAACAGAGATTAAATAGGGGAAGCTACATAATTTGTTGTTCGGTCAAAAATATTTACAACCTCTATCTTTTGGATGGGTACCTATTTATGTTATTTCTCGTTAAAATATTTGAGGATCTGTTTTCCCAAACAAGAGCTGGATAAGAACAAGTTAAACAGGGAAGAGAACCACAAAGACTATGGTTTCAGAAGCAAGTGGAACCATAAGGCAAGCTAACTCGATCAGGAACTACCAACTATGACTCTATGAGGCTATTGGACATGTCACCTCTGTTTCCAAAATGAAATCACACAAAAGAATTGTAACTACCAACTATACTTGACTTGCAAAGGAGTAACGAGCACATTATTTGACTAGCAAAGGGTAGACATATAGGCACAGTAGTAACGGAAAGAATTCAAAATTGTTTGTTATAACTTATAAATTGTATATACTGTTTATCTTATAACCCTAATAATTTTCAGTCACTTATGCGACTCTATTCGTCTCATATTAGTTGTCACATTTTCTTTCCCACGTCTTTTAAAAATTGTTATTTTTTACTGATTTATCTTTTAACTCTTTTCAATGTAATCAATATTATTTACTTTCAAGAATAAGTAATGTGAAGGGAAAATAGAAAAAAAGTTAATTAATTATATTTTGATTTTGTAAATTAATAAATATTTTAGGATGAATATCTATAGTAATATTGACACTTAATATAAAACGAAGAGAGTATCAATTTAATTCCAGTGATGTGGTGTTATGATGAGCAAAATTTTAATCCAATTTAAGAGTCTTGTTTTATCCCAAAACAGCGAAGTGTTGCATGCCCTTCTACCACAAATTTAATTGCCATGTGAAAAAGTTAGTCACAAGTGATTTTGTTGAAATAGAGCCCTTAATAATTTATGTAATCGTTAGAAAGAAGAAAAGAACTAAACTAAAAGAAAAAATGGCAGAAATGATGTTTTTGTTCTCGTTCCACTTTGGTCTTTGTTTGATTATTTTTTAATACTTCTGTGGCATACTTTTCTTTTAGTTAATATGAAAAAGAATGTTACTTTCTTATGATTAACTAGAAATTGTTTAACTTGTGACTTTTTTTTTATTCTTAATGAAATAATTTATAGTCACATAAATATTTAAAATTTATTTTCGACTATAATTTTTTTTAAAAATAAAAATTCTTAAATTTTGTGTCAAGTCAAATAAGATAAAAATACTTCCATTTAGCTTCGATCCAAAAAATACACCCGAATTATTAGAAATAAACAAAAATACCCTACAAGTTAGCAAACAAGCCCAATTATATGCTTCTATTCCGTTAACTCCAACGACCTCTAGATCTGATGTATTTCCTTTTAAAATTTATTTTTTTATTCAAATAGACTGCATCTTGGAAAAAAGGCCCTAATGTTTTTAATCTATTGTCTTTGGCACCATTTCCTTTCATAAAAAAGTCGGACCATATATAAGTGACCTGATTCATGTTACTCCTAATAAAATGGGTTAGATGAAAATTTATAAAAAGTTTGAATTCAAATCTCAACAAAACAATGAGAGGAAGTTGCTCGGATGTAAACACCCTTCATTTTTAATCTAAAAATTATGAATTCAAGTCATCAAGAGAGCAAAAAGGATAAGAGCTCTTAAAGAGTGGTAAAAAAACATCTCAACAAAACACAAAATAAAATACAAAATAAAATAGGATAATCTCTTTTAATCTATCTCTTTCCAAATGTTTGTTAAATGAATTTAAAATAATTACTCTTTCCATTTCAATTTATTTGTCTAGTATTGACTTGGCACAAATTTAAAAATATTTTAAAATTTTGTGGTATTAAATTAAAATTATGTAGAATATTATCAAAATATCATTTTATCTTGTAATCTTAAACATATCACGCGAAAAATTAGAATTGGAAAATTATTCAAAAAAGAACCAGGCATTCTTTTTAAAATGAACCAAAATCGAAAAGTAAACAAATAAATTAAAACTAAGGGAGTAAAAAGAATATAACCCACCTTGATTCTTCAGTGGGAATATGATTCCAGTATCTCCGATCATCAATACCAGTAATGGTCATTCCCTTTGAACAAATTGCCAAGCAAACTCCTCCATCGTTCCTGTCAATCCATATTTCCTGCAGTCATCCCAGTTTTCTTTCCATTATTATAAATAATCAAAGCTGAAACACATGCTCTCCCCGTTTCAAAATAGTTATTACGTTTTGCTTTACCAGAGTTGTTTGACTAACTTTCAAAGCTAAATTAGATTAGATTAATTCGATAATTTAGTATTAAAATTTGATTATTCAAAAATTATACGGAAAATATTATAAATTGTAATTTTTCTCACATCAATATGATGAAAAAATATTTCTTAAAATATTGATCAATGTTTATATTGTTTGACTCTCAAAAAAGAAATTGTGAAAAGTAAAAAAGAACAAAGGAGTATTTAAATGAACAAAAGATAAATCAACGAAAGGAACATTGAAACTAACCTTTGTGCCACCATCAAAAGAATTGAACCGGGAAAGCTTCGCAAATATATCATTTTTGCACATCCCGGCTACGTTCACGCCCAGTAACTCCTCAAGAATATACCTGTAATTACAAGGCAATTTGGATTCCCAAATAAAGTCAGCCGAAGAAGCAGCGTGAAAGGCCCGATTAATACGTGCCAACTTGCAAATCTCTGGCGGGTGCAAATAAGATAATACTAGAGCAACGCATGCCTCGGGTATATCTTCGAGTTTTGGTTTTAATGACGGATTGTTTAGTCCATCTTGTCTCGAGTCAATGGAAGAAGAAGAAGCATTAACACCCATGACTCTGAAAAGAGAGTAATAGAGAGAGAAATCGTGCCGAGTAGTTGAGTTATAAGGTAGCGCCGTTTAAAAATATACTTTTATCTGTTTCAATTTAAATATTTTAGTTTAACTGGGCAGAAAATTTTAAAAAATAAAAAGAGACTTTTGAATTTTATGATATTTAAATTAAATATGTATATAATTTTTTAAATCTTATATAATTTTTTTAAATCTTGTTAAAAAACTTTCTTGCTCCATTTCAATTTGTTTGACCTATTTTTCTTTTTAATCTATTAAAAAAAGAATTAATTTTTTTTTGGCAACTTTTTAATTCTAACTTTTTATATGACATATTTAAAATCAAAAGATTAAAGGATATTTTACTATATTTGACATAATTTAAGATTATAAAATTCAAAAAAACAATATTTTTTTAAATTTTGTGTCAAATCAAAACATATCAATTAATTTAAAATAAAAATAATATTAAATATAAAAATAAAACTCTTTTTAAGATTGATAAGTTAAAAAAATAAGACACTAAAATAAAGTGAGAGCATGACAAATTGAAAAACATAGAAAATCGGTGAATTTCTGTAAGGATGATGAAGTGCTGGTTTATATAGGATCTTTAAGGAGGTTAAGGTGTCAGTGTCTGGTGGTACACGGAAAACTAAACACACTGTGGATTTGATGTTTCTTTGTAAGAGAAGTCAGAAGGTGTTGCTGTATGTGGGGAATGGGGATTTGTACATTGTAGTTTATGACTAGGATCGTATGTGGAAGAAAGAGAGTGGATTCTTATCCGGTGCTCTATAGATTATTGGTTACCTCTTTACACGCTCCTTTGTGTTGCGTGATGATATTCGGTCTATGCATGTTTAAGTGGGCTTTTAGCCATGAAAATAAAATAAAAATTATTTTATTTTAAATTTTTGGAGTTAGAATTGTGTTTGGTTATATCTTTTTAAAAAGACTTTTTAAAATTTAATGTGTTTAAAATAACTAAAAAGTAAAATAGTAAGATGAAAAAAACTAAAATAACCTTTTAGGTGTTTTTACTTTTTCAAATACAACTTCAAATTATATTTGAAATTTTTATAATCAAACACTATTTTATGAATAAAGTGAATAATTTTTTAAAAAATAGTAAAAAATTCTAATGGTCAAACGCCCACTAAGTTAGAACTTCCAAAACATACTCCCTCCTACCAAAATAAATGAATATTTAGAGCGTGATACACCTTTTAAGAAAGTTAGTTAATGACATAAATAAAAATATAATTTATCAATATTACCTATAATGATTTGTATAGTTATTTTTACGATTTTTGCGTGTTTTCCTGTTTTGATCCTTTTCATAGCTTTTGCATATCATTTTTGGCTTGCAGGGATGAGTAACATATTTCCAAGATGATTGGATGAATATTAGATGAGTTTTTTCAGTTTTAAAGATTTGAAATCTGAGAAATTTGGCCAAAGTCAATATTCTAGATTAATGAGTTCGAATTCAAATTCTGAAAGTTCTGTTAGGTTCGGAAGATGATTTTTGACTTGATTGGATGATTTGTATAGATTTTGAGGTGTTTAAGAGTGATTTGAGTAATTGGTTGAATTTTTAATTTTTCAGGAAGTCAAGGTTGCAGTGTAAGGTTGCGTACAATAGTTCTTTGTGATCCGATCCTTTTTCAAACCATGCGCATCACAAAGTTTTAGTGCATCGAGCTTTCCTTAAGAAAGTCAAGGTTGATCACGATCAACATTTAATTAAGACGAGCTCGAATCGATGATTTGATAATTTTAATATGTTCAGAACGTATTTTATTGTCTATCTGCATATTTGATTTGTTTTCGTAAGGTTTTGAACGAAACACAAGAGTTCATTCGGATTTAGTTAGTTTCTGGCATAACTAGTATGTTGTTTCCTAGTGCAGGTAGTGTTTTTTTTGGGTTCTCGAAGCCCTATCGCATTCGCAAAGTGTCTGGGCTAGAGCATCGCGATCACGGAGAAGAAATTCAGCCAGATCAGGGTCGGGTCATTTTAGACTTTGAATTTGTGGGTGGGGTGTCGCGATGAGTTTGGGTTGGGGTCATGATCGTGGAGTTTTATCGTGATTGCGATGAATGTTTGACACTTGGGCAGAATGTAATTCTAATTTCGAACTTAGACTTCATAACTTAATTTTAAAAGTTTGGGTGCACATTTTGATGTAATTTTCACGAAGTTTTGATAAAAACATTTTTGTGGGGGTGTGATTCTAACATCTTAATTATATTTTCACCGTTAATCTATCATCTAATTTGTGTTTGGAATTGAAAATTTGGGGGGGAGGATATTGTCCTAATCTTCCGAAGAGTATTTTTATTGATTTGATGGTCAATTCGAACTCGATTTTTTTCAAAATTTTATATTTGAAATTTTTGCATTATAAGTAACTCAAATTTTAAATAAAATTCTAATTTTTACCTTGAAAATTCGGGTGAGATTTTACTCGATTTTTTGCTCGAACTTTTATATGAGAATATAGGTGTCTACAAATTCGTATACTCATTTAGATTACATATTAGATTAGATTGGGATCATTCGAAGGCATTGCAAAAGAAAAAATACGTAATTTATTTTTTTGAGCTTTGATTAAGATAAGTTGAGACTTTTTTGGACTATTTATGAAGTGTTAGTATATTTATTTGCTAACTTAAGGAGTAATAGATAACGGGGGTCTCATATAAATAAGATTATAAACATTTATGCGAATACCAGTGTTATAATATTGGATAATTAATTTTCTTCTTGATTTTTATGAATTTTTTGACTATGTGAGCTTGATTCTTAATATATTGACTTGACTAAATTTTTATATTGCTCACTTGATATTGATAAATTGATTTTAACTCGAGGATCCTAAGCCCACTCCTATAAGGTTGCTCATGGCGAATAGGTCGATCAAACGCTCGGTGGGTATTTCGTATGATGTATTTGGTCAAGGTGGATAAATTTATTCTTTCGACTGACTTTGTAGTTATTAATTATGAGGTTGACTTCGAGGTGCCAATCATTTTGGGGCGTCCATTTTTTACCACTGAACGCGCATTGAATAACATCTCTGAGTCGTGGCCACTAAATACAACTCGATCTAGGAAGGTTCTGGATTCAACACTACTGAAACCGATGCTTTGTCAGTAAGACCTATCTAGCTTCAAATGCATGAGATCGAATATAAAATTACAATCAAGCAAGATAAGGATAATATAGCTTGTCAATCTGCAAATCACGAAAGGTACTGAAATTCTCACTGATTGATATGCAATCATAGAGTTCATGACCAAGTGGAGGACTTGAGAGGGGCTAATTCCATGGAGGTTTCTCCCTAGAGTTTCTCTCTAGATAGTCACTTAGTCATTTATATTAAAAATTCTACAATTTCTAATTCACACTATAGATTCAAGATATTTTAAGCTTCAAATTCTCACTGTTCTTTAACTCTCCTATGACTATAATCAAGTCAACGACTCTAGTTATACAATATTCACTTATATTAATTTCATTACAACTCTTACACTTATTATTACTAGAAGTTGTTATCCGTGTTATGCATATACCCAATATTGAATACTCAAAAATTTTAAGATATATCTAATTTAGATATGCATATATTATTTTATTTAGATCAATTAAATTCACATAAGAATATTATAACTGGTTAATTATTGTGATTTATAATATTTTTAGTATAATTTTTTATTGTAATTTATAATACTTTTAATGTAATTTTCAAATATATAATAAGTTGTTAATTATTCTGATTTATAATACTTTTAACATAAGATAAATAAATTAAAACGGAAAAGAATATAAAAAATTTTAGAGTGAAGTCCGCTGAAGCAGACATGTCGTCCATGAGCTTCAGCTACTCAACTCTCACTTCTTATATAAGATAATTTATTTGTTGTTTATTTCATATCATTATTTCATTATAAAGGTCAATTCAATTCATTTGTCATTAAATCACATTCATAAATTTAACTGTAGCATTTTGCAGGTAAATAGTGAGTTGATCAATTTATAGAATTTATTTTTTCATAGATATATGATGAAATTTTATTCCTTTATCTTTGGCTTAACACATAATCACCCCCTTAAATTTGTCAGAATATTCTATTAAACACTCGAGCTAAGTACGTTATGTTTCATTTGAACACCTCAACTCCTAATATGGTATTTTAATTAGACACTTTTAATTTAAATGTTGATATTTTAGTGTGTGTGTTTTCTCATTCGTCTATTATGTAGTTAAATTAACCACATAAAATAAGCATCTCATTTAATTATACGCATTCGCTTCAAAACTCTAAATATTTTTTTACTTGAGATTGATGCGTATAATTAAAGAATATAATATATTTATGTGATTAATTATTTAACTACCTAATAGATGAATGAAAATACGCGTAATTTTTTTTTCTAAAATTTGAACATAAAGTATTTTATTGGAATACTTTATTAAAAATTGAGGTGTTTAATTAAAAAATGACTTAATTTAAATGTCTAAATTAAATATTTCGATAAGTTTAACAGGTAGTTATATTAAACCTTTATCTTTTCCCTATAAGCGCATACAATTCATGATAGTATTTGGAAAGATAAGCAGCGTAAAAAGAAGTGGTGCACGGCACGCGATCCTATCTAAGGCAGTGAAGTTTGCCAAACAAGTTGCCAAGTCGGCTTAAATTTCGTTAAAGAGTTGCCACTTGGCAGAAATAATTGCACTACAGAAATAGCCAGAATTGGATAAATTATTTGTGGATAAATATAGAAATAGTGCCACCGTGTCCCCTCTTAATTGATTTGTTTTTCCAAAGTATGATGAATTTGAACTTTCCACATTCCAGGTGTCGGTCTCGTAAAATCAGTGAGCCTCTCAAACAGCATATATATTTTAGACCACACCCACCTCAGGCTTTGTCATAGGTAGGATGTTGGCGTTATTCAATAATTTTCCTCTCAACACCTATCTTATGCAGCATATTGTTTGAATATCTGATGTCGTCTCTGATACCACTTGTTAGAATCAAGCGTTTATCATCATTTCAAAAGTTGTAGCTGATAGCAAGAGCACAACTTTATTTCTTAACTAAGCCTACTAAGCAAGCTCTATGTTCGATCATGGCTCCGACATCGAGCATCCCATCCCCCTCGTGGGCCTTATCATATGTAGGATTTTGGTGTTACCCAACAATTGTAATATTTGAAACTTGAAAATTTGTTTAGACATACAGTTTACTTGGAAAAAGATTGAAGTTTGTAAGTATAAGTGAAACTTCTCCCAAAACTAGTCTGAGCCGATTTTTAAAAACTTGAAAATATTTGAATTTAATCAAATTTAATGAAAACAAATATTTAAAGATAAATTTTAAAATATGATCAAATATCTATGATCAAACACTAACTAAAGTTCTTAATATTTTCTTCATAATTTATTTGTATAATTTAATTTACTAATCGCAACCTTGATCGAAAAAAGAAATGAAGAAATATGTCAACCAAAAAAGGTGTCTATGTTTTCTTTCCTGACAAATTGTTAGAATGGATCAAATTAAAAGAATACTCCGTAAGAATATCAAATATCATATACTATATAAATTGATAAATACCTCAAGTCACTGCTAATGACGATTAACGCCTATTACTTAATAGCTTATCATGGCGTATACGTATTTAATTAAATCAGAGGCGGATGCAAATAGATTAAGCGATAAGAATATGATATTACATTCAGTATAGTTAAATTATGGTTCTTCTTATTTATATCAAATCAAAACCATTGAGAGGCCACAAAGACCACAAAAAACCATTTGATTTGACTGGACACAATTTTAAAAATAAAGAAAAATATTTAAAATTTATGGTCTAAAATATGACATTAATATTTTTGTATCTATAAATTAAATTGTTACTTAATAAATTAAATTTTCTCCATTTTAATTTGTTTGTTTTACTTTTCTTCTTAGTTCGTCAGAAGAAGAATACATTATTTTTTTGATAATTCTTTAATTTTAATTTTTCACACGATGAAATATTTAAGATCATAAAATTTAAAAATATTTTAATACATTATAACTATCTTTTATTTTAACAAATTGAAACGAAAAGGATATCAATTCCATTTGGAATTGAGTAACTAAGAGAGGGTGTTAAGTATAGAAGAAGCTAACCCTATTCTGACTTTTGGGGAAAGGATAACGAAACAACGCAATCCACTATTTCAGGATATATATATGGACTCTTTATCCAAAAGAATAGGACTGTTTCTTATTGTGGCCGGTTAGTTAGTACGAGATGGTCCACTATTTCCTTTTCACCATTGCGCTTTTGCATCCATCGGGGAAAAAGTGATACTTTTTAATTAGCATTATAAAAGTGATTTTTATACCCCAATCATTCTCCTAACCACTAATTCTTATTGGGAGAAGGACAAATATGGCCTCTCAGACAAATAAATTCCACTAAAAATGGCCCAAGAATTGCAATTTCACATTTTAGCCATTTTGCTGCTCTTTTCGTAGTTGCCAACTTTGTTGCTTTCCCTTTTTATTACCTTTTTTTCTTCTGCTCCTCTCTTTTTTTTGCTGTTCGTTTTAAAAAAAAAAACTTTTTTCCTTTTTTTAAATAATCAAATATAATTTTATATCGTTTCTTATTTTTCTCTCAAGATTTCATAGTTAGAATAGAAAAAATCAATGCACTGTAATTTTTCACGCTTATTATTTTTTGTATATAATAATAAAATGCTGTAATTTACATATTTGTTACATATTGACACAATACAATATATATATATATATATATATATATATATATATATATATATATATAATCACGATAAATACATTTTTATACAAACAATGATACGATTTTTATACACATCTTATACAAATACATATTCTATACAACAATGATACAATTTCTATACACATCCTACACATATACATATTTTATACAATAATTATACGTTTTATATACACATCCTATATAATATCTATAGAAATATTATACAAATACATATTTTATACAATAATTATACAGCTGTTATACACATCCTATATAGTTTCTATATAAATTTTATACAAATACGTATTCTATACAACAACTATACAATTTCTATACAATTGTATTTGATTGTTAAAAAAAGGAATAATGATACACTTTCTATACGCATCCTATAAAATATACATATTCTATATGACAATTATACAATTTCTATATAATTGTATATAATTATTTTTTTTTAAAAATAGATTTTTTAGCCAAAAAAACAGTAGCAAAATAAAAAATAAAAAAAACTGAATAATTAAAAAAGGTGGAAATGGTCATTAAGTGGAAATATTATGGCCGAATAGCCACATAATGATCAAGATTTAAAAATGGCCATCTGGGTGGAAATATTATACCCGAGTGGCCATAGGGTGTCTTTTTCCCATTTTTTTTTTAGATTACACAAAAATATAAAAACCATCAAATGTTTATTTTACTAATCCTAATAGAATATATTCTTGTTGCTAATATTTTATTAGCTAATCCTAACATCAACTCTGAAATAAGTTTACATTGCTTCGTCTACCACGATTACTCAAAATGCCAGTCATATATATATACACACCATCAATGGTGTAGATAGAATTTTCACTAAAGGATTTCAGAATATAAAGAGGTAAACACACGAAGACATAAAGGAGATTTAACATAATCTACTATATATACATAAAAGTACTATATTGGGTAAAAATCCTCAAGGGTTGCAGAACGGATCAAGGGGACCTCTCGTGAACGGATCACCGTGGTTAATACTAAATGTTGTGCCATCGAAGGAATTTCCAGTTAAGACCATCTCGAAGGGAACCCCACTTGATGGTATCGCCTCTCTTTGAAGGGCTCAAGTGACGTGGAAAAAAAGGACAAAAGACAAATGCGTCAGACTTGTCACGAACGCGGATGCTTGATGAACCAGCCTTTGCATAGGGTATTGGCTGGCACCTGTAACGAATAAGACACATGTCGCTACATCATTAGCTATAGTACTATAGGGCACTACTAGAAAATAGGAAATTAGCGACGGACGGAATTTCGTAGCTAAACAACCAAAATTCCATGCTAATCTCATTTAGCTATGAATTAGCGACTGATTATAAGAAGTTTCATTAGCTAAGAGCTTTTTAGCGACGAATTAGCTAGGGATATGCAGATAAATTTTGTAGCTAATTCCATGTTCTCTTGTAGTGGGGATTCAATGGAGAATCCTTTCTACTGGTTACAAGCCGTTGTACCCTATAAACAAGGATTTCTCTTCATTTGTAAGGCATCTATTATCCGATCCTAAGCAATACGATACAATTTTTACTTATTCTCCAAGCATTAGTTTTTTCTTTACTTTCTTGCTCGTGTTCAACTCTCGTAAAAGGGATTCTAGCTCTTGAGAGACGTCGCGGGGGGATCCTTTTCAAAGATTTATTCTTTATTCTTGTTTTACTTTACTTTTCTTATGTTTACATTAAGTTTCTTGTTACATAGATAATCAATCCGCTTAATATGGATCTTAATTAGAGTTAAATTTTACACATGTGCTCTTGACTTATATATAAATTCAACTATACTTATTTCAGGGTAAACAATTTGGCGCCCACCATGGAGCCAGAGCAGTGTGTGGATTTGACACTATTATCTTACCAGTTGGGTTATTTGTGTTTCATTTTAGGAGGGATAACACAACATAGAAAGAAAGGTAGAGAGAGATGTAGATGCTTGTATGAAAATGCTCACCAAGACTTGTTGCGTATATGGTGAGGAAGATCATCGCGCTGGAAGGAGAGGTTGCAGACATCTGAAGGATGCTGAACAAAATATTGGTTTGTAAAGAGACAAGTAGTCCAACCCAGGTGCCGCCTTAGCCGGATAGCAATTTGTTTGAAATTTATAGAAGAGAGCTCAAAGTTAGCTTCGTGAAAATACGCTCTCGATTGGATCGAATGCCAAAGGACAATGTCAGAGTCAACAAAAGAGTATCAGGCTCTACGAGCACAACTAGCTCCTTGCGCCATGATATGAATCAAAAAGCCCAAGAGAACAAGGCTTTAATTCACAACAATGGAAGAGAGGAACTAGGTAAGAGAGAACATCGACTGACGTCGAACTGGTCATCCTTAACCAAGGACCACCCAATGAAAAGTGTTCCTGGGCACATGACTTAACCTCGAGCAGATGGAGGTAATTTTAAATTGCCTTAGAGCTCACTCAGAATATTTTGCTTGGCCTCCTCCTAATCTCGGACACACCACTCTAGAGATAACTCTGTGTGAGCTAAGAACTGAATCAAACATATCTCAGAGAGCTCGTGGAGACACCCAACATATAAGAGAAGACGAGAGAGCCAAAGCAAACAAGTAGCAATAATACACCCCAACAAGAACACATGCTACATTTTTTTTCCTTACATCAGTTTTTGTCCCACAATGGGATTTTCTAGTGGGGTTTTAATGAGGTAGCATCAAGCGTTGTCGGGGTAAAACTAAAATTCTTATTTTTCTCTAAAATTTGTAAAAATCCAAAAACTCGAGATCAGCCTCGAGCCCTTGTTGATTGAAAATTGAATGAAGTGGACTTTTGATCCTTGAATTTTGAGTTAATTACTTTTCTTTCGAGTTCATTGCAAAAACTAGCTTTACAAGTGCAGGGAAAAATTGGGACCCCGACCGCCTTAGGCTAAAACAAGAACTTACTCCCAAACTAGGGACTCAAAAGAATCCAAAGCATTGAGAATCTACTCACTAATAGGGACTCACGCCCAAAAATCCATAACCCTTGATAGTGCACTAAGCACTAGGGACTACTAGCAGAATAAATAAAAGTCTCAAAATTAGGACTTGGGATTACTTAAGGAAAGGCCATTAAGCCAACAACTTCTACAGTAAAATCGATGATCACCCGTAAGCAACACAATGAGACCATATCAAAGATACTCTCGATAGCAAAAAAAGTTCCTAACTCCCCAAAAACAGGTTCTAAGTTACGTAAATAGCTATGGGAGAAAGGCAAGAACTTCCTGAAATGCTACACCTTAGGTAGTCAATAAACGTTCTAACTTAGCAGCTCAGCATATAAAAATTAATCTAACGGATCCCTCTTGAGAACGAGGAAAAATAAGGGACTCAACGTCCTAAAAATGATAAGGAAACAACATCGCCGGTCTAATAAAAATGTGATCGAGAGATGTGACAAAAATAAAAATATCCGTTAGATGACCATCTCCTATCACAACTCCAAACTTAACCCTATTTCCCCCATCTTAACACGATCCTTCAAGCCACCTCTAGGAAAATTAAACCTTCCCCTACACCCCCAACAGTAATGGAGGAACTTCTCCCAGAAATACTAAGTTATATGGGTGGTAAGTTTGGATCCTCCAGCGCCAATCGCATCAATAAGACAAACTCGAATAAAGGGCGAGATCGAAAGCATTAAAGGATAAACGGAACGCGCAAAGATAGCCAAAAAATTTGCAAAAAAAATCCTTTATTTTATTCCCGAAAAAGGATTACATTCAATATTCCAAACAAAAGGGGGATAGAATTACAAAAAATCTCATCTAAGCGATTGAACTACTTAATTTCCATATAAGGGAACACAACCAAAAACTAAAAAAGAAAGAAAACAAATAGAGGAGGGGATCATTTGGTAGTCTTCCCGGCGTTGTCGCATCTAAATGCCATCCTAAAAAGGATTTGAAAAGTTAATTAGCCTGGAGTTGCCATCCTTTAAAGGATTTGATAGGTTAATTAGCCTGGACCGTGACACGATAAGCAGCCATTCAAAATTTCTCAAAAGTTTAATCTCTAATTATCCATTGCTTAACCAGTGGTGCTGGACACCTATGCCTTAATATCATAAATGGATGACTCGAGAAGAAGAAAAGGGCCACCGATAAACATAAAGGTGTGTGTGGTGGGGGGCTCCCTTAAAATTTTCCAAAAGCACAGAGCTACCCATCATCGTCGGGACTTGGGTACGAGAGAATTTCATGTTATTCACAAAATAGTCCCGTAAAAGATGGTAGAGCATATCAAGGTTCGGTAACTGCCTTACGAGAATAGCATAACCCCAATTGTAAAGGTCCAGCATCCACCCAAAGTTTAGGATGCAAGAGATCCACTAAGGCACAACACACTCCCTAAGATATCCTAGGAAACTATCCCCGCCATCCTCACCCTTGTCTCTTCATATCTACTACCTCACCCTCATTAAAAACCTGATTATCCTGATGAAAGACACTAGGATCAAAGACAAGGAGGAGAAAGTAGCTAGGAAAGAAGCGAAGGATGAGGAATGTTTCTTCCTTATTTTTTCTAGAAGGCATGGTAAAGGAAAAGAAAAATAATGAAGTGGAGAACAAGGCAAAGGTTACTTTTATAGGCCAAAATTCATAAAATGTTCTCAACAAATCACCTTTTCTACAACTAGTAGTTGAGAGCCATGTGGCCTCAACAATTAAAGCTGAAAAGACGTGACTTAGAGGTTCACAAAAAAATAGGTGCCCAGAGCGACTCTTCAGAACCTATAAAGACTAATCAGTAACCAAGAGAAATCTTTTCAGATCTTCTCATACTTCAAGACAAACTCAAAAGTATGAAATGAGAACTTTAAAGGCTTTACTATTAATTGTGATCCTCGAAAGGTACATACATGAAATCTAAAAAATACCTACTCAAAACTAATATAGAGGTCAAAAGCTCTGAGAAACTCCTACTCAAGGTATTATGGCCATTTGATACCTAAGAATCTAAAAGGTCTTCCTCAAATGCGGACACAAGATATTCAGAACACATGGATGCTTGAGAAAAACCCATCAAATATCGGGTCTTAGAGATCTTCTCATCGATATTAGAACACCATGCCTTCACTTCTTTGAGATATCAAAGTTTGACCAATTGAACATCGAGGGCCTTATGGAGGTCATACCTTTGCCACTGGAGTTAAAATTTCTGAATTTATCTTTCTCTTTTGGTGATGAACTTTCATTTAAAGAGAGCTTAATGACCTCGAGGGCGAAGTTGCATCAGTACCTCTCGATGGCCTAGAATTCAGAAGTCAAATACTCTCATCAAGAACAGACTCATCTCGAATGAGGGACTCAATATGGATGGCCTGGGAAGCTCTTAGCTCTTGGTAAAAAACAACTTCCCCATGCAAACTTTCAATATCTTGACTATATCCATTCCTCTCGCCTTTAATCACAAACAGTTCAATCTCTAGGGCCATGATTTTAGAGTCACGAAAAGCATGTGTGTCACCAGTTATTAGTGAATGCTGGGACATAGATCATTTCTCTGAAGGGCATCGATCTCTAATAAAAGTGCATCATTTTCCCTCAAATGGTGCTGAAGACTCTCTATTTGGCCTGTATAGGAAAAAATCAAAAGAAAAATCTATGTTAAGAAAGAGGCTATAGGAAAAGGGGAAACTTGAGGAACATAGAGCTTCATACTATGGAGATAACATGAACGCTATTGTTTAAAAGGCATTCGGTGGAAAGCTGATCAATCCACTACCTGACGCTTTACCATTCTACGAGATACAAATAACTGGGTACCCGTGCTAGCCTTGATAATAAATCAACTTCCAAAAAGATCCTTAGAGGAATCTCCCACCATCAAGAAGGATCAGAGATATAGGCTAGAAAAACACTTGACAAGCCAGGAGGATTGTCATGCGCTCAAGACCTTTCATGATTGGGACTACCGAAGGGAGGAAGACAGCGAGTTAGAGAAAGCAACAAATTGGTTGATGGATCACGCACAAAGGGTGGGGCCGCTGAAAAACTTCACACCTTTTGGATCTTACTGAGAAAAACTAGTCCCAAGTTTGGCAAAGAATCCCCTATATGATAGGAACTCAATGAGAGAGAAGAAGAGAAATAGCCCAAGCAAGAATTACCACAGGCAATCAGATCCATCTCTTGAAAGAGTCTACCAGCATCTGACATACCATACACATTGGAAATTGAGTCCCTTCCTCTTGTCACATGGACATCATTAAAAGAGCTATCCTTGTCAAAATAATCACCGGCGGAGCCAGCTGCCACCGAGGATATTTTTCTCTCATGACAACCGCTACTGGATTCTATGTCAAGTGACTATAGAGGAAGAGGAAACAATCTCAGGTGGAAGAATGACATTCCCACCTGATAGACTGATAAAAGAAAAGAAAACTTGAGTGAAATCGAGAAACCAAGTAGAAAGGTAATGAGACACAAAGAGGTATGGGATATTAAATCGCAGTGCTTGGACCTCCATCCTTGTTTGAAAGTGATCTTTACCCACGACCGATCACCCATAGTGGATATTTCCAAAATTTTAGTGACCCATGCATTGGCCCTACCGACCATTGTTTCTAGGGTTTTCACGTATCATTGCCATTTCTAAGCTAAAATAAAAGTGGGCATGTGATATTAGTTACGTATTACACGTGGGGTGAGGTGAGAGAATATAACACTCACAATGGATGTTCCATAAGAACGAAGGGATTTTTCGAGACAAGTCCTCAGACGCTACTACGATATACCGATCGGTCCAACCTCTCTTGTGGGCACCATATAAGCTCTCAAAAAGGGATATTTTTCCATGACGCACCAATTTTAGCACGCCGCCGCAATACAGTCAACAAAAGTAGGAGAAGATGGTCCACCGTGAAGCTCTAGTAATTTTTAAGCAAAAGTATGTGGAAATAGGACACTGTTCTCTAGACGTTAGGGCCGGTTTGACCCAAATTTAGTCAGAATTTTGTGCAAAAATATATGATCATATTTATGATTGACTTCCAAAACCTAGGGTAAAGAGATATTATAATCAAATAATCAGGTCTGATTGAAGTAATGATCTCAAACGATGAGGCACTTCTACATGGTAAGATTCGAGCAACTTGAAATCACGACAAATAGTAGGAATATCCTTTTCCCTCATCAAAGAACCAAGGTTGCTGACTGGCCGGAGTTTAGGGTCTTCAGTAGGGGTAACTTTGAAATCCTCATTGAAACAAAATAGTTCAGGAAAAATGTTGCCAACAGTGGGTTCCAAATTATGAGGAGGCATGTTTAGAAAATGGCAGGAAGTTACTCTGATCTTGGAGCGAGGATTTGGTTCGAACTACCAAAAAAGACAAGGCTAGGGAAGGTTAGGAGTAAGGATTGAATATAAATAATGGTTACAAAAACAGAGAAAAAGACGTTTATTACATTGATGGATAAACCGGTGAAAAGATGAACACTTGGCAAGACAAGCCTTAATGATGAAAACACTTCAAATTCTAAGAAAGTTTTTGGCAAATTAGGGTTTGGAGGTCATTCCACTCCTCAAATTACATTGGCAGAGTAACCAAGGAACTGAGGGATTATCTGTATTGGGTAAATATCCTCGAGGGTTACAAAACTGAGCAAGGGGACATCTCGTGAGTGGATGCACCATGGTCAACTGTAAATATTGTGCCACCGAAAGAATTTTTAATTTGGTTAAGACCGCCTCGAAGGGAATACCACTCGATAGTATCACCTCTCTTCTTAAGGGCTCAAGTGATGTGGAAACAAAGGACACGGGACAAAGAAGTCAGACCTGTCAGGAATTCAGACGCGTGATGTACTAGCCTTTGCAGAGAGTATTGGCTGGCACCTGCAACTGATACGGCACTTGGCGCTACATCATTAGCTATAGTACTATATAGTGAATCAATGGAGAATCCTTTTTATTGGCTACAAGCCATTCATTGTACAATAAATAGTGATTTCTCTTCATTTGTAAGACATTTATTATCCGATTCTAAGCAAGACAATACACTTCATACTTGTTCTCCAAGCATTAGCTTTTTTATTACTTTCTTGCTCGCATCCAGCTCTCCTGGAAGGGATTCTAGCTCTCAAGGAACGTCATCGGGGCTCCGTTCCACCGATTTTTACTATGGATTGTTGCTTTAGTTTACTTTTCTTATATTTACATTCAGTTTTTCATTACATAGATAATCAATCCGCTGATAAACGAATCTTAAATAAAGTTAGATTTAACGCGCATACTCTTGACCTCATGTACAAATTTAACTGTACCAATTTCAGGGTAAACAAAATTTTTTAACCATATATATATTGTGATTTTTTGACGAAGGAGGTTATGGTGAACCTTGTTACGATACCCATGTCGATGTCCCGAGGTAGAGCACTCAATGGACTAGGGTGGCCTCATTTCGCCTTACCAACCCCAAGGAAACTCCGAATACAGGCCTGCACACCATATCCATTCATACAATTCAGATTTCAAAATGTATATAAGATACACCGGATAACAATGTACATTATAAAGACATATTTTGTGACAACGTAATATTACTACACAATTTAGTAAGGGAATTTGTAGTTTGTAGTCATTTATAAATTCATTTTTTTTTGTTTTATATATTTTTTTACTAGATATTTTCATTTTTTATACATAAAATTTGTAAAAATAATACACAAAAAGTCTGAAAAGATCATTTCAAAGCCAAAAACCATTTCCACTCAGAATTTACCCCTAGCAAAATAAAGCAAGTACACATCACCATGAAGCGCAGGCTGCCGACTAGTGGCAATAATAAGTACAAGATGGTCCTCTATTTCGTTTTCTCCATTGCACTTTTGCTCCAAGTGGGAAAAAGTGCTACTTTTTAATTAGCACTTTAAAAGTGATTTATGCCTCAATCACTCTCCTAACCACTAGTTTTTTTAGACTAAACAAAAAATGAAAAGCAACAAAGTGATATTTTACTAATCCTAATAGAATAGGTTCTGTCAATAATATTTTACTAATCCTAACATATAGTATAGCTGTATAGGTAGTGTCGTTTTTTATTTTTTTCCGTTGATTTCCATCAGATATAATATATTAATCCTAATGATTGTTCGTTCCCCTTGAATGGTTCGATAAGGTAATGAGACATTCATCCACTAAGAGACAATATGCATAGTTAGTAAAATACATTATGTTATATGTGTATTTGACTCAGCATTCGTCTAGACCAGAAATTATTTCCATTCCCATCCACTAACAAGAAACAAGCTGGTGGGGTATAACGTACACATATATGTATGTGAAAAAAACTAAAACAAAAAAAAAACACATATATGTATGTGGCTTTAGATTTAGGGGCTTCCACGTTTTATAGATGTATACAAATCTAGCCTGTCAAAAGTTGTTGGTGCCTTTTGCCTTATAGCATAAGGCACTTCTTATGTATAATAATCACACTGATCAAGAACCAACATTTACCATGAATTGCAGATAAATCATACCAATAATCAACTTAATTAAATTTGGCGAAGTTACAATCTAGTTTGAAAACATAATATTGATATTAATTTGATTGCGACTTTAAATTGATCAAAGTCAAACAGCGTTAAATTGCATATATATATTACTCCCTTTGTTTCAATTTGTTTGTTTGGTTGTGACTTGACATGAAGTTAAGAAAGTAAAGAAGATTTTTAAATTGTATGGTTTTAAACTAAATAATATATGTAAAATATACAAAAATGATCTTTAATCTTGTGATCTTAAACATGCATGTCACGTGGAAGTTGAAATCAAAAAGTTGTTTTTGAAAAAAGATATTCTTTTTTATACGAATTAAAAAGAAAAGTACGACAAACAAACTAAAACAGATAGATTAGCACATAAGTGCACGATAAGTGGAGAGAATCCTTATACCTTTTATTGAAAGGGGAGGCGCCAAACGTAATTAGGTTAGATACTGAAATTTTTAGGTTATAACTTATACATAACAGATTGATGTCAGATATGATCACTTTTTTAGTTGTTTCTAGATTGATTATGATATGTTAGGTAGGATGATGTTTTCATTAATAACGTTCTTGTATATATCATGTGATGCTAACAGAAACATGCAGCTGGCCATGTCCTAAAGATCTTTAAAGTACTTGGTTTTATGTTATTTAAATACTCGTTTCTCATCAAAATCTAATTCGATATCGATTAATATTAAACCAAAAATTCAAATGAAAGATGACAACAGCCATTACTTAATCAGTTATCGGTCAGATAGGTTGCAACCATGGAGGGAGTAACGTGTGATCTGGAATTCTGTAACATGTAGTTTGTTGGAAAATAGGGGAAGAGAAGCACTCTCAATCACTCAATTTTTTTAAAAAAAATAAGTGAGGCCATAATCCCTCTTTGTTCCATTTAACCTGATTTTCTCAATCAATGGTTTCTCTTTGAAGACAAGTGAGGAATATATTATTCCATCAACTTAATTAACTTACATAAAATGTTATAGCACCTAGGTATTAATCCTATTATATGTATCATCTTTTAATTCTAATCATTCACCTTTATCTCAGATACATATAGTTCAACCATATATGTATCCTTACATTAATATTTTAGATACATGTGTTAGGATTATTAGTCTGCAAGTTTTGATTACTGACATCAGTGAACCAGGTTCACAGTGCTTGTATGAGATACAAAAATCGGTGCCACGTGGAATAATGCACATCTTCCAAATAAGGAAAAGCGTATCAGCCAGCAAATTGAAGTATAATCGAAGTCCACCACTTATGAAAAACAAGAATACAAGTAAACCTTGCAGAGGTAGAAGCTTAGAAGGAAAGCAACCCAAACCCTAGAAAGAGCACACCATATTAAAGGGAATTCGGAGGCAAGTTGGAGACAGCTTGACGACGGCAAAAAAATACTCTTTCAAGGCAGTTGTTGTGTTTCACTCAAGATTGAGAAGAGAACAAGAGAACTAGTTGATAAAGAGTCTATTATTTAGTTCAAGTCTGTAAAAGGAAGTGTTATGGAGTAGCAATAATTCCTTGAGTGTGTAGTAGTTGAAAAGTGTTGAGAAGAGTAAGAGATGGGACGAGTTGCATCTGTTTACTTTGATAGTGTATAACACGAGTTTGACTATTGAGTGAGGTACTTGAGCAAGTCCCTTAGATTGCAGGGTTATATTATGAAAACTCCCCGTTTGTTTTAGTGGAAGTTAAGCTAAATTCTACACATTGTAGGTCGTGGTTTTTATTCCCTTGAGAAAGGAGAATTTCCACGATAAATCCTTTTGTGTTTAAGTGATTTGCTTTTCATAGTTAAAGGAACTTGTTTCCTAATTTGGTTGAGGCTGGTGCACACAATTTTTTCAATTGATATCAGAGTGAGTCTTTTCACATATAGGGTAGTAAAACCTTGAAAAGGATCCTATGGCTACTCCACCAACCTCACAGGAAGGCGCTTCTCGAACTAGACCACCTCTCTGCAATGGACAATACTATGGATGGTGGAAGAATAGAAGGATGAACTTCATAATTGGGGAAGATCATGAACTTTGAAATGTAGTACTGGATGGTCCAACCATTCCCTTAAAGTTAAAAGAGGATGGGAAGACTCGAGTGCCTAAAGACAGGTTAGAACTGGATGCAACAGACAAAATTGATATTCAAAACAATGCCAAGGCTAAGAAGATCTTAATTTGTGAAATTTGACCATATGAGTACAATAGAATCACCTCCTGCTCGACTCCCAAGGAGATTTAGGATACTTTATAGACCGCTCATGAAGGAACCATTCAGGTGAAGAAGTCCAAAATCGACATGTTGAACCGATAATATGAACTCTTTAGAATGAAGGATGGAGAGATAATTCGGGAGATGTACACTAGGTTCAACTCAATTCTCAGTGAGATTTTCTCTCTTGGTGAATGAATTACCCAGGCAAGGCAGCAAGAAAGTTGCTCAGTGTCCTACCAGAATCTTGGGAGAGTAAGGTTGAAGCTATCACTAAAGCTAGAGACCTAGACACTCTTACCATGGATGAACTCATTAGAAATCTTACCACCTATGAACTCAAGAAGAAACAAGAGCATGAAATATCTAGGAATGGAAAGGAGAAGATCCTAGTTCTCAAGGCTTCAGAAACATCAGATATAAATGATAATAACCTAGACCTAATGACTTGTAGAGTTCAATGAATGTTTAAAAAGGAAATAAGATCACATCATAAAAATAAGTCACTTAGAAAGACGGAAAAAGGCAGACGTGCTCAAGTTTGTCAGAAATGTGGTAGTCTGGATCACTTCATCAAATTTTCCCCCCTAAGAGAAATTGAGCATAAGAAGGTCGAGAAAGATGAGGGAAAAGAAATGAAAAGAGATCATGTGGTCCCCTCCAACAGAAAGATGACAATACAAGAGGTCGATGGTATAGTCAAAAAGGCTTTGGCAGCTATGGAAAATTCCTCTAGCGATAACTCAAAAGATGATAGACCAAAAGACAAATCACTGCTAGCTATGGAAGAGTCGGATGGCACACTTGTATCGTTGCCTTCTTTGAATCTGAACATGATGAAGGAACTCAAGAATCTAAAGAAAATATCTTGGGACTGATAGCCAGCTCAGACTCAAACTCAGATGAAGAGAAAGAAGAATCAGAGGTAAGCTTGCTTAACATAAAATCAAACATAAGTACTTACTCTAAAAGAAAATCATAATCATTGGCCATAGTTTTGATCGATGCATATCACCTGTATGGTCTGAAAATGACCTTTTGTTGAGTGAATACATCTCATTAATGCATGACCACAAAAACTTGGATACCAAGAACTCTTCTCTTCTTGAAACAATTCAGAGTCTTCATAACAAATCAAGAAGGAAGAATCTTCCTTCGAAGGTAAAAACAAAGTTAATCAACTCCAACTTTCCTTGGATAAAGATTTAAAAACTGTGACTAGGAATCTTCATGACATGACTTTTAAAAATGAGGAGTTTCAAGAAAACTTAAAAAGGTCCAAATGTGAGTTGGAACTAAATTCTAGATGGACCAGGTATTCTGAACTGCTTAAAAAATGAATGAAAATGAGTTCTCAAGAAGGCATGATATAGGATTCCTAGACGAAAAGCCCCTAGTTGACCAACCCACTAACATTACCCCAAGTTTCTGCATTTATTGTAGAAAGGTTGGACATATGAGGAGACAATCAAGGGATCAGGTCAAAGCTGTACAAAAAAATGTTAATTTTTTCTTTAAAAAGAGAACCCAATCTACAAATATGCAGAACTAGGTTCAAAGAACCAGAGCTCTTTCACATTGGGCTAAGAGAAATCATATCCATCCTTTCACTCAAAAAAGGGACCCATAATTATATAGGTGCCCAAAACAAACCTCTGACTAATCTTGCAGGTACATGTCAGAAGTAAAATGAAATCTTGGTATCTAGACAGTGTATGCTCTAGGCACATGACAGGAATGTGTGAAAATTTTCTCACTTACTGATTACCAAGGTTAAAGTGTAAGCTTTAGTAATGGAAATACTGGTGAAATAGTTGGCATTGGAAAGGTGGGCATTTATACTCACTGGCAATTAAGAATGTGTGATATGTCCTTGGTCCCAAACACAATCCGCTGAGTGTGTTTTAAATGTGTGACAAAGAAAACATGTCAAGTTCACTGCCTCTGAGTGCACGGTTTCAAATTCAAAATCTGGGAACCTGGTACTCAAAGGTACCAGACACAAAAATGTTTATGATGCTGAAATGCTGTAACCAAAAAGAGGAAAGTTAATTTGTCTTAAGGTTGTTGCTGACAATTCCTCGTTGTGGCACAAGAAACTTGGACATGCTAATTTATCTCTACTTAACAAACTTATGTCTAAAAAACTATTTCTAGACTTGCCAAAGTCGAAGTTCAGTGAAGATATAATATGTGACACATGTGATAAAGGAAAGCATGTCAAGTCATTATTCAAACCAAATAAAGTGGTAAGCAATGCTAAATACTCAGAGTTGTTACACATGGACCGTTGTGGACCCATGTGCATTCAAAGTAGAGAAAGAAAAAGGAACATTTTGTCATAGTGGATAATTACTCTAGATTTACTTGGACTCTCTTCTTAAGTTCAAAGGATGAGACATTCATGTGTTCACCATCTTTGTAAACTGGTTGAAAAGAAATTAAAAATCGAAGTAGTGAGCATTAGATCAGACCATGGTACTAAATTCAAAAACAGTAATTTTTTAGAGTACTGTACTGAAAAGGAAATAGATCACAACTTCTCTACTCCTAGAACTCTACAACAAAATGAAGTTATAGAGAGAAAGAACATAACTTTGGAAGACATGTCAAGAATTATGATAATTGCTAGTGTTCTTCTAAAAGGGTTCTGAGCTGAGGCAGTCAATACTGCATGCTATATTATTAACTAGTGCATGATCCATCCCTTACTTGAGAAAACTTCCTATGAATTACTAAAGGGAAGGAAGCAGAATCGCACATATCTTAGAGATTTTGGTTACAAATGTTATGTTCATAACAATGGCAAAGAAGATCTAGGTAAGTATGATGCTACAAGTGATGAGGAGAAAGTTCCCATGTCATTTTTGATGAAACTAACTTGGCTAAGCAAGGTTTGCAGGTTGGCAATGAAGGAATTGGGCTAGTACCTAATTCATCCTATGAACAAAAAGATGAAACTACAAAGGCATCTAGTCCTTAACATATGAGTATTGTGAATCAGGAAACAGCTGACCAAGGTGATGATACAGATTACCTTCCAGCTGGAGAAAGCTTAGAACCTGTGACTGTACAGTACCCTGGCAACACTTCAGTACGTGGTTCATTCGACTCCTCATCACAATTAGAGATTCATGCCTATAACTAAAAGCACAGAAGCTCTTACCCCATTGACAACATCCACACTCCACTAGAAACAGGGATTGAGATGAGATCCAAGGTTTGGAATATGTGTGCCTACCCAACCTATATCTCAGAGATTTAGCCAAAAAATATCAAGGAGGCTATACTAGATACTAATTGGATAATGTCAATGCAAGAGGAACTGAACTAATTTGAATAACGTAATGTCTGGCACCTGATTCTAAGGCCTCAAAACTAAACTGTTATTAGCACTAGGTGGATCTTTAGAAATAATCTGGATGATCAATGAGTCATCACTCAAAACATAGCCATACTTGTGGTCCGAGGATACTACTAAGAAGACAGAATTGATTATAATGAAATATTTGCCCTAGTTTCAAGGATGGAAGCTATAAGGATATTGGTTGAATTTGCAAGATACATGGAATTCACCTTGTATCAGATGAATGTGAAAAGTGCCTTTTGAACGAGTTTCTTTAATAGGAAGTATATGTTAAGCAGCCTCCTAGGTTTGAAGACCCGATTCATCCAGATCATGTGTATAGGCTAGAAAAGGCACTAAATGGACTAAAGCAAGCACCCAGAGCATGATGTGACCGATTCTGAATATTCCTCCTAGATCATCATTAATCTAGAGGAAAATTTGACAATACCTTGTTTGTCAAAAGAAGTGGTAAGGATATGCTAATAGTTCAGGTGTATGTGGATGATATTATTTTTGTAGGAACTGATGATAAATTATGTCAAGACCTTACAAAATTGATGATTGGGGAATTTAAAATGAGCATGATGGGGGAGATCACATTTTTTCTAGGTTTGCAGATCAAACAAACCTCCAAGGGAACGTTCAACTATTCATCAACAAAAGTATATCAAGGAAATACTGAAGAAGTTTGACATGGAGAACTCTAAGATAAATAACACTTCTATTAGCACCAGCATAAAGCTTGATCTAGATGAACATGGTCTATTGGTACCTAAGATTAGGTACAGAGGGACAATTGGGTCATTATTGTACCTCACTGCAGGTCGCACTGACATTGTATGCACTGTTGGTCTATGTGCAAGGTTTCAATCAAATCTTAAAGAATCACAATTGAAGGCAATTAAGAGGATCTTCAGGTATTTCAAGGGGACTTAGGACATAATACTATGGTATGAAGTGGAAGACTCTATTGAGTTGATAGGATATGCAAATGCAGACTATGCAGGATACTTGGTAGATAGAAAAATCACCTCTGGAATTGCTCACTTCTTAGGCTCATGATTAATATTTTAGGCTACTAAGAAGCAAAACTTTGTGTCTTATTCTATTGCAGAGGCTGAATATGTTGCTGCAGCTTCATGGTGTGCACAACTATTATAGATCAAGCAGCAATTGGAAGACTATGATGTTTAGATAACAAGCATCCCTATCATGTGCAACAATACCAGTGCTATGAACATAGAAAAGAACCAGTTCAATATAAGAAAATAAAGCACATTGATGTTCTCCACCACTTTCTTAGAGAGAGTATTGAAAAGGGGCACATTGAGATGAGGTTCTACAAAATAGAGGACCAGATTGCTGATATGTTCACAAAGACACTGAGAAGAGAACATTTCAAAAAAAAAATAGGGTGGCACTGGGGATGATCAGGATTCCCTGATTTTCTTTAAATTCTTTCATTGATTGACTAGCTTAGACATAGATTAGGCACATAGTCTCAAATAATTCTTGACTCACACCACTCAGTCTCATACTTGTGTAGGTACACACCCTAGGCATATCTACTCATGTGTAACACCCTAGAAATTCTAATCCTACAAGTAGCTCAAAAAAATAAGAAAAATAAAATTTTCCCAGTCTCAGTCGGAAACTGATGGTTTCCACGGACCGTAAAAGGGTTCACGTGTCGTGGAAAGCTTCTGTGGAACTCTGTCAGAGGCAAGCAAGTTCGGGGTCAAGTTCAAGAGTTAGAACCATGGACCATAGAATAGTCCACGAGTCATGGATTCCACTCATGGAACTCAGACTTGAGGCCCAACAAGTTCCAAGAAACTATGACCAATTTCCGTGGAGCGTGGACTGGTGTCGTGAATCTCAAACCTGAGGGTCATAAATCCCTCAGGAACCATGAGTAGGTTCTATGAATCATGGATGGTTCCATGAGCCATGAACCTGGATCGTGGTTATCAGACCCGCAGTCAGAAAAAAAAAGGCCGATTTACCACAACAGGGTTCCACGAGTTATGGAAGATTCCACAAAACGTGGAACCTATCAGTGGAACCTGAATCGCGAATTTTCTAGCAGTTTTTAATTTAGTTTCTTAGGGATATTTTAGACCTTTCATTCTTAAATTAGCTCCGACTATAAATAGTCTTAGGCTTATTTTATTAAGTCAAAAACCTCCAAACAAGTCAGTTTTCTCTCAAGTCAGTTTCAAGAAGAAAAGTGAGCGTTCTTCTCCAAGTTTCAGACCTAGGGATTCTCCTCCAATCTTTAATTTCAGATTTCTCTTCAGGGATTATCATTCACCAAGTATGTGGGTATTTAATAAGGGTTTAGTTCACCTTTATGGCAAAAAATCTCAAACTTTTACAGTGATTCTCTATAATTTAGAAACTAGAGTTCTTGCCCTTTTATGCAAATTATTATAGAATTTAATCCATATGTTTCATATATGATTTTCATCCTGTCTAATGAGACATATATTGATCATATTGAATTGCATGGATTTTCACAAGGTTTTTAAGAAATCAAGGCCCTAGCCTAAATTATTATATTTTTCTAAAGTGTTAGCTTTGCTTCAAGCGTTAACCTAGACTACTAATTTGGAGTTAAAAACAAGAACTCAGACAGATTTTTAAGGTACTACAGTATTTCAGAAAAGTAATATTTTCAGATTAGTTTTATTCTGTCTCAGAAATTCAGAACCTTAGTTTTAAATGAGCTATTAGTATACAGTTTGGGAGTAGTATTTAGCACCAAGTTAGACTAGGGTTCAGCATACCTTCATGTCCCAGAACTACATGCCACCATAGTTTTTTTCCCCCCTTAATTGGGCCTTAGAACTAGTGATCATATCAACCATGCCTTTATACCTTGGCAAGGTATATTGGGTCCTCTCGATGAGGCGTAAACATTGGACTCCATGTTTAAATCATGTGGTTTATGTTAGTTAATAGACTCTCCCATAGTATTAGTTTCAGTAAAGTACCTCAGGCCCTCAGTTTATGTTTATTCTCAGCTTGCAGTATGTTTTCTGATTACTCTTGCATTTCAGCTTTTTATGCATGGTTATATTTTGAGCCTATGTACTATTGTTCAGTTCTGTTTAAACACTTTATCGGTAATTTAGGATATTTACATATTCAGTCAGCTTTGCATATCCCTCATGCTCAGTACATCCAAAGTACTGTGGCATACTTTATGTGCTGCATCCTATCATGATTCAGGTTCAGGTTCTCATCTTTAGCCTCATGATTTGCTTATTCTGGTGCCATATCAACAACAGTTAGTGGTGAGTCCTCATCATCTGAAGATATATCTTTTCATTCCTTTTGAGTTAGTCAATTTATCCTTATTTTTAGTATTTGGAGTTAGCTGGGGACTTGTCCCAGCAGCTCATCAGTATTAAATGCTTTCACACATAGAGTCAGTACTCAGTCGATTTGGTTTGTTCTCCTTTTAAGATAGTTATTTATCTCAAATATTCTCAGTTGAATTCTCTTTAGATTATATGCTTTATTCAGTATGCTTCCGCTTGTTTAGAGTTATTTAAGAATGCTTGTGATATGCCAGATTCAGGGTTAGCTTAGGGTCACTTATGATCCTAGGTCCCGTGTTACGTCTAGGGGCTAGCCTCAGGGCGTGACAAACTTAGTATCACAACATCAGGTTAAAAAGTCCTAGGGTGTTTGGAAGCCACACTAAGTAGAGTCTCTTTCGTAGGTGTGAAATGCGCCACACTTATGAGGGAGAGGCTACGAGGTGTTTTAAGAAAAACTTTACTTATTTTATTATCTTTCTCGTGCGATGGAGTTTAATTTAGTTTATCCTCTCTAATCCATTTGTTATGAATTTCAGATCATGCCTCCTCACAGAGCTAAGCCCAAAATGCGAATGCTAATCCTCCAGCCTTAAGCCATGAGGTTACAAATGCGGAGTTCTATAATGCAATCCAGTTGTTGTCTCAGACCGTAGCTAATCAGGCTAATCAGCAGGCCCTAGTTCCTACAAACCTAAATGGTGGATCAGCTACAGCTCGTGTTTGAGATTTTTTTCGCATGAATCCGCCAGAGTTTTTAGGGTCAAAGGTTGGTGAAGACCCACATAATTTCATTGATGGCATCAAGAAGATTCTGGAGGTGATACAAGTGAGTGGTGCTGATAGTGTTGAGTTAGCATCCTATCAACTCAAGGATGTGGCTCATATATGATTCACTCAGTGGAAAGGCAGCAGGGGTGTGAATGTAGCTCCTCTGACATGGGATTGTTTTACTGGAGCTTTTCTGGACAGGTTCTTCCCGAGGGAGTTGAGGGAGGCTAAGGCCCAAGATTTTATGAATTTGAGGCAGGGATAGATGTCAGTCTAGGAATATGGGTTGAAGTTCACTCAGATTTCTAGGTATGCCCCATCTATGGTGGCCGATCCGAGGGCACAAATGGTCAAGTTCTTGTATGGAATATCCAATATGATAAGAATGGAGTGTAGGAATGATATGTTAGTGGGAGATATGGATATATCTAGATTGATGACCCATGCTCAGTAGGTTGAAGAAGATAAGCTTAAGGAGATGTCTAGGGATAAGAAAAAGTCTAAGACAGGCAACAATGAATATTCTCAGCAAAGGTCGGGCGGTGGGAATCGCTCACAGTTTCAGTAGAGGACGGTAGTCCCAGCACCTTCATCACCTAGTGCTCCATCTCCCAAGCCTCGACAGGATCAAAAAAAGCGAGCACAAGGATCTAAGTCTCAGGACAGTGTTTCAGGTAACTGCACCTTTTTGTTATGCCCAAAGTGTGGTAAGAATCATCTGGACGAGTGTTTCGCTGGCAGAGAGGGGTATTTTGGGTGTGGTCATCTTGGTCATAGGTTGAAGGAGTGCCCATCCGCTAGACAGGGATAGGAAGGTAACAGATCTCAGTTTACCACTTCAGCAACTCCAGCAAGTCACACAGCTTAGTAGGGTACTGCTTCTGGCACAGGCGGAGGTCAGCGTCAGAACCGTCTCTATGCCATGTCTTCATGTTAGGATCAGGAGAGTTCACCAGATGTGGTCAACAGTATGTTATCAATCTTCTCTCTTGATGTTTATGCCTTGTTAGACCTAGGGGCTTCCCTATCTTTTGTAACCCCTTATTGCATGTAAATTCGGAGTTAGTTCTAAAAAACTCCTAGAGCCCATCCCAGTCTCCACTCCAGTTAGTGAGTCAGTCTTAGCAAAGAGGGTGTACAGAGATTGCCCAGTTTCAGTCCTTCATAAAGTCACCTCAGTAGATTCAGTAGAGCTAGATATGATCGACTTTGATGTCATTCTGGGCATGGATTGGCTATATGCCTGTTATGCCTCAGTCGACTGCAGAACTAGAGTCGTGAAATTCCAATTTCCAAATGAGCTTGTCTTAGAATGGAAGGGCAGTCCTCAAACATCAAAAGGTCATTTTATATCATACCTCAAAGCTAGGAAGATGATCTCAAAGGGTTACTGATCTTGGGTATATTTTATGCCCGTTTATCATATTTTACCCATGTTTACCTTATGTTTTAAGAACATTACTTACCATATAGTGTGTGTTTTGAGTTAAATTGCTTTATGTTGTACTAAGACATATGATTAGATGTTTGCAGGTAAAATGACGTGGGAAATTAACCATGGAAATATGAAACGACTGAATAAAGCATGGATGCAACATAGTGGAATGCTCGGGAGCACGTAAAGAGAGAAAATGGGCAGTGGCACATCACTGGTGTGCTGTCCCAGCCTCCAAACTTCAGAGGGGTCAACCTGGCGCATTAATGGCACGACGTGCCAGCCCTTTCCCGACAAAATTCTCCAACTTTCTCCTATTCTGACTCCAAGAAGAAAAAGGGGTTATTTCCCAAGCCCTATAAATAGAACCTTGTGCGTCTTTTGTAAGGGTTCCATCATATTTTCAGAGCACAAGACAGAGAATAGAATTAGAATTCATCATTAGGTTTCTTTTCTTCTTCCTTTTCTTAGCCATAACTTTGGATGAAAACATTGTTATTTGTGTTTTTGATTAGCATGAGTGGTTAAGAACCCTTGTTCTGGGGTTACGGCTACAAACACATGAGTATTTAGTATGAAATTGGATTGATTGTTTGTTTACCATTATTGGTTGTTCTTATATTCCCGTGTTTAGTATTTTGATGCCTGGCCGCCACTAAGATAAATATAGAACATTGTTGTGAACTCGGGAGAAGGATCAACAAGGTAGACCAAGGAATATAAGGAGCAAGGCCTCTCTTTTGTAACGTAAATGGTAGGTTAGCGACTAGGATAGGAATATACCTAGAACGCCTTGCTTGGTTCATACAGAAAGATATATAAATGCTTTCAAAATAAGATGTCATATCCCCGCTCAATGATGTAGTTATGATGCTATTTTGGATAGGCATTTAGAGGCTCGGAAGACCATAGTTGTAAAATGAACCCCGGAATCAACAACTAGGTGAATGAACAAGTCAATTCAAGTGACTACTACTTATGATTGCGTAAATAAGCTGTAACCCTGGAATTCTCTTCAAACTTGGAACCAAAAATCACTACTTACTCATATTTAATTCTGTCATTTTGTTTTAAATCTTTAATTACTACAAAACTCATACTTCAGTTACTTTCTTAGCTGTCTATTTCAGTGGTATACGAATAATTTAGAATATTTGTTAAGTTATAAGTCTCTTGAGTACGATATCCAGATTAACCAATCTATATTACTTGGATGACCACGTACACTTGCGTGTGAGTGGGAAGTCGCCTATCAAGTTTTTTGCGCCATTGCCTGGGACTTAGAAATTAGCAAATTTCTAAATTTTCTTATACGACTTTATTATTCAAGTATTGAAAACTTGATCTTAGCTTTTAAAAAAAATTCTGCAAGTACAAACTTTGAACTATCAACACACTAGAAAAGACAAAAGACTTAGTGGAACCACACCCTGAACCTGGACGACTATTTCATCAACAGAGAAGGGCAGCAACACTTTGTCCTATCACGTTTCAGGAGGTGGTTGAGAATACAATCTAGATTGTTGAAAAACTAGAAGTTGTTCTGTAGAAATGGTAGCACCAAGGCTAGTGCTTGATGTGACAATCCCACTTGTGACTAATGTCACCAACAACATTCGAAAACCCGCACCAGGTGGGTGGTTTGAACTTAAGCAGAATGTGGTGCAACTCTTACATACCAATGTTCAGTTCACAGGCTTATCACATGAGGACCCAGAATAGTATCTCCAAAATTTTCTAAAAATCAGTGATACATTCATACCAACTGGGGTCGCAGAGGACTATGTTAGATTGACACTATTTCCGTTTTCTCTACTTGGGGAAGCGAGGAGATGGTTGAAAGCTGATCCACCGAACTCCATCACTTTGTGGAATGATTTGGCCTTGAAATTCTTGATGCATTTCTTTCCATCTGCGAAGATAGCCAAGCTGAGGAGCGAGATTTTGAGTTTCAGGAAGAAAGATGGTGAGAATCTCTACACATCTTGGGAGAGATTTAAGCCCCTCCTTATGAACTATCCTCATTATCAGCATACGAATGAGGTGTTGGTTTACACATTCATTGAAGGTCTTGATCCTCATTCAAAGATTTTGCTAGACTGTGCAGCGGACGGGCAAGCACTAGAGAAGACGTATGATCAGTTGTACACTCTTTTGCATAGAATGGAGCAGAGTAATCCAGAATGGAACACGAACACCAGCAGAGCCACGCCTAAGAAGGTTGCTGGGTTTCTTGAGGTAGATTCCAACACGGCTTTATTTGCCAAGGTGGAATCTATGGATAATCAGATGAGCAATATAGCTACGGTCCTCAACAAGTTAACTATTGGGAATAGTCAGGCATAAGTGAATGCAGTACATCCTGCAGCTCTTCAGTTTTGCGATACTTGTGGGGGAGACCATCTATCAGAAGATTATACAGCAAATTCGAATTTGGTAAATTTCGTAGGGTATACTCAAAGAGGAAAAAAATCAGAATTTTGGTAATGCATACAATGCAAACTTGAGGAACAATTTGTCATATAGAACCCACCAAGGCTAGAATCAATTCAGGAACCAAGGTCAGAATCAACAGTTTGCTGGAAATAATAAGCCTGTGGCTGTGCCAAGAAACAAGAGGATATGTTGAAGTCGATCATGGAAAGCCAAGCTAAGTACGAAGCAGAGATAAAAGATCAAAACACTACCATCCAGAACTTGGAAAAGAAGTTGGGTCAGCTAGCAGGAGAACAAAATATGAGACCTCAGGGGGGTCATTCAAGTGATATTGACCCAAATCCTAAGTAGGTGAATGCAGTCACCACCCGAAGTGGGCTAGAACTGGTGCCAAAGAAAGTAGATCCCAAGGTGGTTGAAGTTGCAACCAGAAAGGCTAAAGATAGTGCAGATACAGAGGTGAAAGAAGATGAAATTATTGTGAAGCCTCCTCCATCGTGCCCACAAAAGTTGATCAAACAAAGGGAGGAGGCTGGTTTCAAGAAATTTCTTGACCTTTTGAGGCAGGTACACCTTAATATCCCCCTCATAGATGTTCTTCAAGGAGTCCCAAAGTATGTAAAGTACATCAAAGACATTGTGGCAAATAAGAATAGGCTGACCGAATATGCCACAGTTGCTCTCACAGAGGTATGCACGTCTCAAATTTAGAACAAGTTGCCAACCAAACTGAAGGATCCGAGAAGTTTCACTATTGAGATCACCATTGGTCAGAAAGTTATAGCACGAGAACTATGCGATCTTGGGGCAAGTATCAACCTAATGCTATCTTCAGTCTTTAAAAAGATGGGATTGGGTAGTCCTCACCCTACTACAATTGTTCTGCAGTTGGCAGACAGATCTTTTGCTAGACCAGAGGGCATAATTGAAGACGTATTGGTGTATATTGGCTCGTTGATCTTTCCAGTGGATTTTGTGATCTTGGATTTTGAACCAGACCCAGAATTTCCATTTATTTTGGGACGCCCATTATTGGCTACAGGTAGAGCATTGATAGATGTGGCAGCAGGGTAACTCACCATGAGAGCGCATGACAAGGTGGAAGTCTTCAATGTTTACAAGGCAATGAAGTTGCCTGCATTATATGAGGACTTATCGACAATTACTGTGGTGGACATAGAATCAGGGATACTGATCATAACCTCTAAAGATCCATTGGAGAGGGCCCTCACAGGGAAAGATTTGTATGGAGATGGAGTGGCACATGAAATGGTTCAATGCTTGGAAGTATCATGGGTATTGTCTAGTACTACTTAGTTTGAGCCTCTTAATAGACCTTTGGGACCCCCTCCCAAGCCATCTATTGAAGAGGCCCCAAAGCTAGAGATGAAACCACTCCCACCTCATCTGAAGTATGCATATTTTTGAGAAGATGATACACTTCCAGTAATTCTCGCATCCGGATTGAATGAAGCACATGTAAAAGAGGCCCTAACAGTATTACGAAAGAGGAAGAGAGCAATTGGGTGGCAGATGTCTGACATTCATGGGATTAATCCATCTTTTTGCATGCATAAGATCTACATGGAGGAAGGGTGCAAGCCCATGGCAATACATCAGAGGAGATTGAACCCACCCATGAAGGATGTGGTACGAAAAAAGGTGATCAAGTGGCTAGACTCAGGTATATTGTGTTCCCCATCTCAGCAAGTGGGCCAGTCTGGTTCAATCTGTCCCAAAGAAAGGGGGGATGACGGTGATAACAAATGAGAAGGATGAGTTGATTCCAACACGTACAGTCACTGGGTGGAGGATTTGCATGGACTACAGAAAATTGAATGAAGCCACCCGGAAAGATCATTATCCAATCCCATTCATTGATTAGATGTTGGATAGGTTAACTGGCCATGAGTACTTTTGTTTCTTAGATGGATATTATGGCTTCAATCAAATAGCCATAGCACCAGAGGATCAAGAGAAGACGATGTTTACTTGTCCTTATGGCATATATGTTTTCAAGTGTATGCCCTTTGGGCTTTGTAATGCGCCGGCTATATTTCAGAGGTGTATGATGGCTATTTTTTTGATATGGTGGAGGAGATTGTCGAAGTATTCATGGACGAATTCTCAGTGTTTGGGAAGTCATTTAACACTTGTATTCAGAATCTCGATAGGGTATTGGCAAGATGCGAGGAGATTAATTTGGTGCTTAACTTGGAGAAGTGCCACTTTTTGGTCAAAGAATGCATTGTTCTTGGCCATAAGGTGTCTAAAATAGGGCTAGAAGTAGATCGCGCGAAGATAGAGGTTATTGAGAAACTACTACCTCCAGTCTCTATGAGAGGTGTGCATAGTTTTCTTGGTCATGCAGGCTTCTACAGACGTTTCATTAAAGACTTCTCCAAGATATCCAGGACAATGTGCAAGTTGCTTGAGAAAGAGGTGAAGTATGAATTCAATGATGACTGTGTAAAGGATTTTGAGAATTTGAAGAAGCGCTTGATTGAAGCTCTTATTTTGATTGCACCAAATTAGGATCTGCCTTTCGAGCTTATGTGTGATGCCAGTGATATTGCGGTAAGATCTGTGTTGGGTCAGAGAATCAACAAGGTATTTCATTCTATCTATTATGCGAGTAAGACACTTGATTCAGCTCAGATGAACTACACAGTCACTGAGAAAGAGATGCTGGCTTAAGTATTCGCTTTTGACAATTTCGCTCCTATCTTGTGGGAACAAAAGTTATTATGTATATGGATCATGTTGCTATCCGTTACTTATTTAGAAAGAAGGATGTGAATCCAAGACTTATCCGGTTGATTTTGTTGCTTCAAGAGTTTGATTTGAGATAAGGGATCGAAAAGGTACAGAGAACCAAGTAGCAGATCATTTATCTAGGATTGAAGATTGGTCTCATGTGCATAATGACGAGCATATCAAAGAGGAGTTTCCAGATGAACAAGTCCTAGCTTTGAGTGTTGCTGAGCTGCTATGGTACACTGATATTGTCAACTTAGTGGTGAGTGAAGTATATCCCCCTGAAGCTACTACTCAACAGAAGAAGAAGCTATATCATAACTCTCGCTTCTATATATGGGATGATCCCTACTTGTTCAAACAAGTTCCAGATCAAATAATTAGAAGATGCATTCGGGAAAAGCATACAAGGGAAATCTTAGAAAGTTGTCATTCTTCTCCTTATGGGGGACATCATGGAGGAGAGCGCACATCACATAAGGTATTACAGTCGGGCTTCTATTAGCCTACGATATTCAAGGATGCAGCAACTTTCGTCAAAGGATGTGATCAGTCCCAGAGGACTAGAGTTATCTCTAGAAGGCAAGAGATGCCTTTACAGAACATCCTTGAGATGGAGATCTTCGATGTATGTGGGATTGAATTTATGGGACCCTTCCCACTCTCTTTTGGTAAATATACTTATTGCGGTGGATTATGTGTCCAAGTGGGTAGAGGCTGTAGCTCTCCCTACCAACGATGCAAAAGTAGTGTTGAAGTTTGTCAAAAAGAATATATTCACGAGATTCGGTACTCCACGAGTAATAATCAGTGATGGTGGAACTCACTTCAATAATAACTGGTTCAGAAAATTATTGGCTAAGTATGGGGTGCGGCACAAGGTAGCTACTGCATATCATCCCCAAATTAGCGGGCAGGTTGAGGTATCGAATTGGGAAGTTAAGCAAATTCTATAGAAGACTGTGAATGCGCAAAAGAAGGATTGGGCCAAAAAGCTTGATGATGCACTCTGGGCATATCGAATTGCATACAAAATGCCCATTGGAGCTTCCCCTTATCGGCTCATATATGGTAAGGCTTGTCATCTGTCGGTAGAGTTGGAACACCAAGCCTATTGGGCTATAAAGAAGGTGAATCTTGATGAAGAAGAGAAAAAGATATAGATGCAGCTTAATGAACTTGATGAGTTTAGGTTACAGGTGTATGAGACTACCAAGCTCTACAAGGAGAAGACAAATAGGTGGCACGAGAAGCACATCATTCCTCGCTCGTTTGAACCTGGTCAAAGAGTTCTCCTATTCAATTCGAGACTAAAGCTTTTCCCTAGAAAGCTTAAGTCCAAGTGGTCTGGACCATTTGAAGTAGTAAGGACGACACCACATGGCGCAATTGAGCTTTGGAGGGCCGACAAAATGGGTACATTCTTGGTTAACGGTCAAAGAGTGAAGCATTATTGGGCTGAGCAAGTGGACAGGGAGAAAAACTCAATCACCCTGTCGGATGAGTAAATTTTGAGGTGCGTCATTCCATGATGTTAAATCAAGCACTGCGTGGGAGGCAACCCACGAATGTATTGTAATAGTTTAGGACAAAAATAATAGAAATACTAAAATATGAGTCATGCCATGACCGAAACTAAGGCGCTAGGTGGGAGGCAACCCATCATTTTTCTAATGGTTTATTGTTTTTGTAGGAAGAAAAGGGAAAATGCGAGCTCAGGACGAAGAGGTAAGTTATGAAAATATTGCATCCCACGGGTCAGGCAGAGCCTTGGCACGCTGGCCCAAGGACCAAACTTTAGAGGGGTCAATCTGGCGCCTTGCTGGCATGCCGCTCTATGCGAGAAGCCAGCTAGGCCCACCCTAGGCATGTCGCCTCAAGGCCCGAACTACCGAGCACCTCACATGGCGCATCTCTAGCGCGCCACTCCATGCGGGAACCTAGATGGGCGCAACTCTGGCGCAACGCACCATGGGGTAAACTTCTATGAGCCATTTTTGGCGCATCAGGGGTGCGGTGCCCCAGGCCCTTCCCAGGTGTCCGAATAAAAAGAAAAATGGGGCAGGTAAAGGGTCAACCGACCCAAGACCCGAAATTCCTTCAAACCTCACCCTTTTAAACCCCTAATTCTTTTATTTTTCTCTTCATTCCTCACATTAGAGCGTCACCCCTCTCTCTTTTCCTCTCAAAAACTTTCTTCTTCTTCCATTGTTACTCCCCTCAAGCTTAAGCTCCCTCCATAATTTCTCAAGGTAAGATCTCCCTTTACTTTCTAACACTCTCTACTTCTTATTTATGCTTTCCATTATCAAGATTGGTAGGTGTAAACTTGTTTCATCTTGTTGGAAGAACTAATTTTTTTTCCCACCACTGATGAATGCTTGAACTCTTAAAATATACCCACAAAGAAGATTATTTTTCGTATATACACTAGTAATGGTGGATTTCAAATTTTATTTCTTGTTTTGGTTGTTGAGTCATTATTTATGGAAAGCAAAGTAAGTAGTAGAAAAAGATGGGTCACTCTAGAACTTCAAGAAAAAAATGGTGAATTTGTAGTACATTGAGTGAAGTTGTGGCCTTGAATAGTGTTTCATCTTGAAAAAGGGTAGTGAATACTTAAGAATTGTTTGGAATATACTTATGGGAAGTCTGAGTACCTCATGTTATCAACCTATAGACACCATTGCCAACAAATTAAGTGTGGGGTTGTTATGACCGTATGAAAACACTGATTTGGCTAGTTCTAATTGTACTGAGCTAATTTGTGTAACTTGTGTGTTGTAGGTACAATGCCTCCAAGAGGAAAGAAATCTCTTACAAAAGGCACAAGAAGCAAGAGGTCCCGAAAAGGTGAATCATCTAGGATAGAAGCTCTGCTGAGCCCACGGGCACCCCGACAGAAGTTCGGAAAATTAGCTATTGCAATATATGGGGAAGATTGGTTTAAGTCCGAAAAAGAAGCGAAGTACCTTGGGGACCAACATGTAGATGAAGTGCGGTTGTAGGCAGAATTCCCCAGAATTCATGAGATGATCTACCAGTTGGGAATTTAATACCTATTCTAGGATCAGGGCGGGTGCAACCTCACTATGGCCTGCTAGTTCTATTCAAATTGGGATACAGATCAGGGCAAGAGTCAGAAAGTGATGGTTCATGGAGAATTAATCCGATTCACCACGTGGGTACTGAATGAATTCTTAGGGACAACATAAGTTGATGCTGCACCGTACTTGGAAATAAAAGAGGAGCGTCCATATCGAGGCATACTCCACACACTTTGTTGGGTAAATTCAATGGCTCGTTAGGAAAGAAGTAAAGACACTGGGCGACATGCCACCTAAATTATGCATATTTCAACCAAGAGGTGAGAGTGTGGTTAAAAATTGTGTGTAGCACTCTTCTACCGTGCAAGCACACAACTGAGGTGACTAAGGATAGGGTAGTGTTGATATACATGCTCATGAAAGGAATGCCGATCAATGTGGCTCCGATGCTAAGGCACAACATGATGAAATTCCGCAACAACAAAAGATGGTGTTTCTGCTATGGAGGATTGGTGACCCACTTTATAAGGCAAGGTAATGTTAAGTAAGAAATTCATGATTTGTGCGCACCCTGAGTCCCGTACCTTGTGAGTCAATTAGTTTATGTGAAAAATACAAAGCCCCAAGATACTTCCCACGGGCCGGTACTTTCTAATACTGACCAACATGCTCGAGATGATAGTTGGATGGGCAGAATGTATGGGATAGTGGAGCTACAGTTGAGGATTGGCGGTCGACCTGCGACCGAGGAGGAGATAGAAACACTGAACGATCGGTACCCACTGACTGACAGTGCAATGTATATGTGCACGATGGGGCCAATATTTTAGGAGCCGTTGGATGATGATGAGCCAACATACATGGAACTAATAATGATGGGGATGAAGAGGATGATGCTGGCATGGCTTTCATAGCAGTTGATGATACTACAGTTGAGCAGGATCAGGAATTCATTCCTGATGATGATGAGGATGATGCCTAGAGGCCCAGGGAGTTCCTTCTCTTACTCTTTAATTTTGTACCTATTTGAAGCACTGAGGATAGTGATATGTATAAGTGTGGGGTGGAGAAGAGACTTCCTCTGATTTCATTGCTATATCTTGAGTGCGGTGAGCGTCGTGTGACTGGTTTTCAGATGTTGAGAAGGATGGTTGGTAGTATGCTTAGTTACGTTTGTTTTTTCTTAGGTTGGGTTCCTCGGCTTTTGTTTTTGGTTCTTTTCCTGAGGATAGTCCCATTGAACCGGGTAGATTTTTTAAGTAAAGTTAGATTTTTTTAGGTGATTCATAGTAGTAATGAATTCTCTTGATGATGGATGGATGACGACCGTCTTAAGGGAAAATTAGTCATAGGATTGTAGGATTAGAAGCCTTGCCTTTGGAACGTAGAAATCCCACTTGGATTCTTACCTAGACGTCATGGGTAGTTCATGTGAAGCCAGGAAAGTGAGTGAGAACTTCATAAGAGACACATAGGCTCTTTAACTAGACTCGAAAGATGAAGGAAACAGGCTTAATTGTGTAAGTTCACTCAATATGTTTGTGTATGAGCATGCAAGTGTAACAGTCCAATATATGCATCATAGTGCCGTGTGTGTGAGTATTTTTTGATTGGTTTCTTGCATAGAGTATCATCTAGAACTTGCTCCGCATGGGTATGAGCATTGAAGATCATGAAATTTGTGGAATATGATTAAGGAATTTTCTTGAAAAACCATTTTTCTCTTGTTTCTTGAATGGTTGTTTGTGCCACCTTGACATTGCAACTAGTGAAGCCCCTTTGAGCCTTGAAGCCAATTTTTTTTGTTAAGCCGCATAATGAGCCTATCCACTTTGTTGATACCCTATGAATTTGATCCAAATGAAAGTCCCTAGTGCACTATGAACTCAAAAAGTATGAAAAAAAGGGGAACAAAAGGAGAAGGGTAGATGAAAGTGGAGGTGAGTATAGTGAAATAAAGATGTTGAGCCTGGTTAAAGCTTGTAAAGTGATTGTTGTTAGGAGTCAAGAGTTTTCCATATATGAAAAGAGAGAAAAATAAAAAAAATAAAAAAAGGTTTGTCTAGCAACAAGTACGCATCAAATAAAGGGCGAAGAGTAGATAGAAAAAGTGGTAGTGCAAGAAGGTGTGAACATAGGAGAAACTAGAAAATAAGGATGAAGAAAAGATTAAAATGTAGTGTCATGTGCAATAGGGAGAAGAGTCACTTGTACCTAAAAGTATCCTACCTGTCCCGAAACTGACATTACAACCAAATGAAAGTCCTTTTGATTTCATTAATATTATTGCTTTGTTGAATTCATTATACACTAAGGGAAAGCCTATGGTATGTTATGATATGTTGAAACATATTTTGAGAGAGTGAGTGCTTTATTGATTCAAAATGCCCCATTGAAATTAAATTTGTTTGATTGAAAAATAGGGGAAATACTAAATTGTGAGGGCACTCATGACATGTATTTGGTAGTGTTATTACTTGCGTTATTTACACATAGATATGTTGGTCCGATATTATGATGAAGAGTCGGTTATAGAGGGTGTGTTGTTTCAAGTGAAACATCTTAAAGCTAAAAAAGGTGTTTGGATATTGCGTGCTACATGAAATACAAAAGCATGATTAAAATTGTCTAGCCGCTTGCAAGTGAGGACGGAAAGTTCCCTAGGTGTTTATGGTGAATCTTAGCATAGATGATAGTGAGTTGTTAGAGGAAGAACAAAGTTTTAAGTGAGGGGTGGTGATCTTGGGCAAATTTATATGCCCATTTATCATATTTTACCCATGTTTATGTTTTAAGAACATTACTTACCATATAGTGTGTGTTTTGAGTTAAATTGCTATATGTTGTACTAAGACACAGGATTAGATGTTTGCAGGTAAAATGATGTGGGAAATTAACCATGGAAAGATGAAACGGATGAATAAAGTATGGATGCAACGTAGCGGAATGCTCGGGAGCACATAAAGAGAGAAAATGGGTAGTGGTGCATCACTGGCGCACTGCCCCAGCCCCCAAACTTCAAAGGGATCAACCTGGCGCATCAATGTCGCGGTGTGCCAACCCTGTCCCAACAAAATTCTCTAACATTCTCCTATTCTGACTCCAAGAAGGAAAAGGGGTTATTTGCCAAGCCCTATAAATAAAACCTTGTGCGTCTTTTGTAAGGGTTCCATCATATTTTCAGAGCACAAAGCAAAGATTAGAATTCATGATTAGGTTTATTTTATTCTTCCTTTTCTTAGCCATAAATTTGGATGAAAACATTGTTATTTGTGTTTTTGATTGACATGAGTGGCTAAGAACCCTTATTCTGGGGTTACGGCTACAAACGCATGAGTATTTAGTATGAAATTGGATTGATTGTTTGTTTGCCATTATTGGTTGTTCTTATACTCCCGTGTTTAGTATTTTGATGCCTGGCCACCATTAAGATAAATGTAGAACATTGTTGTGAACTCGGGAGAAGGATCAACAAGGTAGACCGAGGAATATAAGGAGCAAGGCCTCTCTTTTGTAACGTAAAGGGTAGGTTAGCGACTAGGATAGGAATATACCTAGAACGCCTTGCTTGGTTCATACGAGAAGATATATAAATGATTTTAAAATAAGATTTCATATCCCTGCTCAATGATGTAGTTGTGATGCTATTTTAGATAGATAACTAGAGGCTCGAAAGACCATAGTTGTAAAATCAACCCTGGAATCAACAACTAGGAAAATGAATAAGTCGATTCAAGTGACTACTACTTATGATTGTGTAAATAAGCTATAACCCTAGAGTTCTCTTTAAATTTGGAACCAAAAATCACTACTTACTCGTATTTAATTCTTTAATTTTGTTTTAGATCTTTAATTACTACAAAACACATACTTCAGTTACTTTCTTACTTGTCTATTTCAGCGGTATATGAATAATTTAGAATATTTGTTAAGTCATAAGTCTCTTGGGTATGATATTTGGACTAACCAGTCTATATTACTTGGATGACCACGTACACTTGCGTGTGAGTGGGAAGTCGCCTATCAGTTACATCTACTATATAGTCCGAGTTAAGGATTCCAAGTCCGAAACCCCACCCCTCCAGTCAGTTCTGGTAGTTCGTGAGTTTCCAGAGGTGTTCCCTGAAGATCTGTTGGAGTCCCTTCTGAGCAGGAGATCAACTTTGGGATAGACCTTATTTCAAATACATAGCCCATATATATTCCTCCTTACACAATGGATCTAGGTGAGATTAAGGAGTTGAAAGAACAGCTCAAGGACCTCCTAGATAAAAGTTTCATTAGACCTAGCATCTCTCCATAGGGTTCCCCAGTTCTCTTCGTGCATAAGAAAAATAGTTTCCTCAGTATATGTATAGACTACCGTCAGTTGATCAAAGTCACAATCAAGAATAATTATCCCATCCCCAAGATTGATGACCTGTTGGAACAACTTCAGGGTGAAACTACTTCTCTAAGATTGACCTCCGATTCAGTTATCATCAGTTCAGAGTTAGAGAGTGTGACATTCTGAAGATAGCCTTCAGGACTTGGTATGGTCACTATGAATTTGTGGTCATGTCTTTTGGACTAATGAATGCTTTTGCAGCTTTTATGGACTTGATGAACAGGGTGTTCAAGCAGTATTTGGACATGTTCATTATTGTCTTTATAGATGATGTTCTAGTCCACTTGTGGAGTGAGGAGGAGCATGCTAGTCATTTGAGAGTGGTGCTGCAAACTCTCAAGGATCGCTAGTTATTTGCCAAATTCATCAAGGGTTAGTTTTGGTTACAGTCAGTCGCTTTTCTAGGTTATGTGATCGAATAGACTCTCAGAAGATAGAAGAAGTAAAGAATTGGCCCATACCCACTTCTCCGATAGACATTAAGAGCTTTTTGGGTTTGACTAGTTACTATAGGAGGTTTGTTGAGGGGTTCTCATCCATAGCTTCTCCATTGACTAGGATGACTCAGATAAAGGTGAAGTTCCAGTGGTCAGATGAGTGTGAGAGGAACTTACATGAGTTGACAACTAGATTGACCATAACCCTAGTTTTGACTCTACCAGAGGGTTTAGATGGTTTCATAGTATATTGTGATGCGTCCAGAGTTGGCCTAGGTTGTGGTTTGATGCATCATGGTAGATTCATTGCATATGCCTTCTTCTCGCATGATATTGAGTTAGCAGCAGTGGTCTTTGCCTTGAAAATTTAGAGACACTACTTGTATGGTATCCATATAGATGTATTTACTGATCATAAGAGCCTGCAGTATGTGTTCACGCAAAAAAAGTTGAATCATTATTAAAGAAGGTGGTTAAATCTCCTTAAGGACTATTACATGAGTGTGCTTTACCATCCGAGTAAGGCCAATGTAGTAGCTGATACACGTAGCAGGTTGTCCATGGGTAGTGTGTCACAGGTTGAAGAGGGAAAGACGGAATTAGCCAATGATGTTCACAGGCTTGCTCGATTACGGGTTCGCCTCATAGATTCATCAAAAGGTGGTGTCATTATTCAGAATGGGTCAGAGTCTTCATTGGTAGCCTAGGTGAAGGAAAAGCAAGAAAGTGATCCCATCTTACTGCAACTGAAGGGTGCTGTCCAGCATTAGAGAGTAGAGGTTTTCTCCCAAGGGGGAGATGGTGTACTTTGTTATCAGGGACGGCTATGTGTTCCTAATGTAGGTGATTTGAGGCAACAAATTTTGGCAATGGATCATAGCTCCAGGTATTCCATCCATCTTGGTTCCACCAAGATGTACCGTGACCTACGGGAAGTCTATTAGTGGAATGGTATGAAGAGGGACATTACTGATTTTGTGGCTAAGTGTCCCAACTGTCAGCAAGTGAAGGTAGAACATCAGCAACCAAGTGGTATAACTCGGGAGATGGACATTCCTACTTGGAAGTAGGAGGTCATCAATATGGACTTCATTACAGGCTTACCTCATACTCGTAGGCAGCATGATTCTATTTGGGTGATTGTTGACAGGGTGACTAAGTCAGCCCACTTCTTGGCTATCAAGACTATCGATTCAGCAGATGACTATGTCAGACTCTATAAGGATAGTCTCCCTTATAAAGAGGTTCCAGTTCAGATTCTTGATCGTCAGATTTGGAGGCTGAGAAACATGGAAGTTGCTTCAGTAAATGTCCTTTGGAGGAACCAGTCAGTTGAGGGAGCTATTTACGAAGCAGAAGCAACCATGATGACCAAGTACCCCAACCTCTTCCCTTCCGATTTAGCTTCAACTTGAGGTAATAGTCCCTCCCAATTCCTTAGTTTACTCTCAGTATCTTTGTTATGTTTTCTTAGCTATCCCAACATTTTCAGCATGTTTCCATTTCCTTAGAACTCAATTCAGTCAGATATCAGCTTCTAGTACTCAGTTGGTAGGGATTGCAGCTCTTTCCCTCCAAACTCAACTTGTTTAAGCTTCATTTGAGGATGAGTGATATCAAGGGGGTGATATTGTAACACCCTAGAAATTCTAAGCCTAGAACCATCTTAGAAAAATAAGTAAAATGAAATTTTCCAAGTCTCAGTCAGAACCACAACTGGTTTCCATGGACTGTGGAAGGGTTCACGGGTCGTGGAAAGCGTCCATGGAACTAAGTCAGAGGCCAGCAAGTTTGGGGACAAGTTTTCGAGTTGGAACCATGGACTGTGGAATAGTCGACGAGTTGTGGATTCCACTCGTAATACTCAGACCTGAGGCCCAACAAGTTCCCCAAAACCATAACTAGTTTCCACAGACCGTGGAATGGTTTACGGACCATGGACTAGTGTTGCAAATCTCAGACCTGAGGGTCATAAATCCCTCAGAAACCATGAGCAGGTTCTATGAGTTATGGATGGTTCCATGAGCCGTGAACCTGGATCGTGGTTATCAGACTCGCAGTAAGGACAAAAAGGCCCAGGAACCACTACAAGGTTCCATGAGTCGTGGAAGCTTCCACGAATCGTGGAACCTGTCCGTGGAACCCGAATCACGAATTTTCCAGCAGTTTTTAATTTATTTTTTCAGGGTTATTTTAGACCTTTCCTTCTTAAATTAGCTCTAATATAAATAGTCTTAAGCTTATTTTTTTAAGTTAAAAACCTCAAAAAAGTCACTTTTCTCTCAAGTCAGTTTGAAGAAGAAAAATGAGCGTTCTTCTCCAAGTTTCAGACTTAGGGATTCTCATCCAAGCTTCAATTTTAGATTTCTCTTCTGGGATTATTATCCACCAGGTATGTGGGTATTCATTAAGGGTTTAGTTCACCCTTATGTCCAAAAATCTCAGACTTTTACAGTGATTCTCTATAATTTAGAAACTAGGGTTCTTGCCCTTTTATGCAAATTGTTATAGAGTTTAATCCATATGTTTCATATATGATTTTCATCCTGTCTAATGAGACATATATTGATCATATTGAATTGCATAGATTCTCATAAGGTTTTTAAGAAATCAAGGCCCTAGCCTAAATTATTGTATTTTTCTGAAGTGTTAGCTTTGCTTCAAGCATTAACCTAGACTACTAGTTTGGAGTTTAGAACAAGAACTAAGTCAAATTTTTAGGGTACTACAATATTTAAGAAAAGTAATGTTTTTAGATTAGTTTAATTCTGTCTCAGAAATTCAAGACCTCAGATTTAAATAAGCTATTAGCATACAGTTTGATAATAATATTTTGCACCGAGTTGGACTAGGGTTTAGCATATTCTCAAGTCCCAGAACTACATGCCACCATAGGTTTTTTAGCCCCTCAGTTGGGCCTCAGAACTAGTGATCATATATTCCATGCCTTTATACCCTGGCAAGGTATATTGGATTCTCTCGATGAGGCATATACATCAAACTCCATGTTTAGCTCACGTGGTTTATGTCGATTAATAGACTCTCCCACAATATTAGTTTCAGTAAAATACCTCAAGCCCTCAGTTTATGTTTATTCTCAACTTGCAATATGTTTGCATATTACTCTTGCATTTTAGCATTTTATGCATGGTTATATTTTGGGCCTATGTACTATAGTTCAGTTGAATTTAAACACTTTATCGGTATTTTAGGATGTTTACATATTCAGTCAGCTTTGCATATCCCTCATGCTCAGTACATCCGAAGTACTGACGTATACTCTATGTGATGCATCCTATCATGATACAGGTTCAAGTTCTCAGATTCAGCCTTGTGATTAGCTCATTTCTATGCAATATCAGCAACAGTCAGTGGTGAGTCCTTATCATCCGATGACATATCTTTACATGCTTTTTGAGTTAGTCAATTTGTCCTTATTTTCAGTATTTGGAGATAGCTGGGGGCTTGTCCCAGTAGCTCATCAGTATTAAAGGCTTTCATACATAGAGTCATAACTCAGTCGATTTGGTTTGTTCTACTTTTCATATAGTTATTTATCTCAGATATTCTCAGTTGAATTATCTTTAGTTTATATGCTTTATTTAGTATGCTTTCGCTTATTTAGAGTTATTTCAGAATGCTGTGATATGCTAGATTCAGGATTTTCTTGGGGTTACTTGTTATCCTAGGTCCCGTTTTACATTTAGGGGCTAGGTTTAGGGCGTGACATCATGCAATTTTGAAGGATCTTTTATTATTATCCTAACTATCCTACATGCTAAAGTCACACTTCAAGAAGAGAAAATTAGTCCCTGTGGAATCTGGTTCTCACTCTTCTTCAAAGGTATGTACCGATCCTAGCATATGTATTTAATTTATAAAGTAGTTCATATTGGTCTAAACCACCCATAACCCTGGTTCTCACCTTGTGTGCTTATTACTGATTACAATGGGTGCGAAAGTGTATATATGGAACCATATTTCACTATCAAATCAGATTTGAAAAGAATAATAAATTAATTACAACTTTCCGCTTCCCACTTGAGTCATATCATCTACTTTCTTCTTCCAACCACCGCTTGAACTTTACTTTCTATTCCTCTCCTCACTGAACTCCCTCTAAATTGTCTCACTCAATACACCATTGACAACCACCTTACCTTATCCTACCATAACATCTATCCCCATCCTCACCACTATTATCCCAGAAAACCCTAAACCCTCACTTGTTAATTACTCTAATGATGATGAATCGTCTTTGTCATCATGAACTTACAATGAACTCCCTCCTTATGAAATCACTTTGACCTCTACTTCTAAGCTGACCATCACCATTGATTCTCCTTTTATAACTGTTTCACCCATCATCACAGCCTCAAAGACAACACCTACCATCCCCCTCCCCCTTGAGACACCGCCTTCCCTAACCCCCCAATTCATTCTAGTAAACTCCCAGTCCCTATGTTGAAAAAATCTCTAAACCCCCTTGCATTTATTCTGCCCCCTTAGGGAGAAGAAGAAATCCATACTCCTCCTCCAACTAAAGCGGAAGTAGAAGCAAATCTTACCCCTCTCTCTCCTCAGTTTGATGATAATGTTCACTCTAAATCTGGATACTCAGTAGACTTCAGTTAGACCTCTGATTCTGATGATATGGTACCTATTGGGGCCCAGCTTCTAAAACTCCAGCAAGAAGGGTTTAAGAAAACCACCACTAAGAACTCCACCCCCAAGAAATCAACCAAATCCCTCGCTTCTGCCAAATCCACTCGCTCCACAAAAGCCACTTCCACCTCTAACCCCCTAGTTCATTGGACCAGAAGCAAATGTTGCTCTGATTTGGACACTATGGCCTACGCCAACAAATGTCAGATATTGATCAAGAAGTTGCGTCTGGATATTATGGGTTCCTATGAGTGTTTGGGAGACCATATTTCATTAGATGATAGTTCAGATGGGGACTAAGTTCCTTATCAACAAAAGAGGCTAGGGTGTCCAAAGTATATGTCTCTAGGTCCTCCCCCAATAGCTCTTGTAGTCCTACTGTTGAACCAGGTTCCTCATCCAATTCTTCTCTTAAACTTACCAAAAATATGCAAAAGTTTCTGACCATAGGTATAATGTGAAATGTTGGACATCCTAAAATTTTACCATTGGTTGTCATTATTTTTTGGGCCTTTTCCAAGCTTATATAGGAACAAGGTTTGGGAGTTTTATTCCAATATGGGTTTTGTAGAAGAAGGCACATTGAGCACTATTATGAAAGGTGCCCCCATTATATTTGATGTGGTTAAACTCGGGCATCTGCTGTGTATACCCACTGCGGTTATACTATGTATAATGTGGATCTAGTTGCAGGTTCCCTTCAGAAGCCAAGTTCTCTCAAGTTTAGCTCTTCACCACCTCCTAAGGTGTGCTTAAGGCGGTTATGTGTCCTATTCACCATGTGATTTTCAAGCTTGTGAACAAATACTTACACCCTAGAGCTGAATGGAGGCATCTAGTTGGTTGGAGAAACCTAAGCCTCATGGAGGCACTTGACACCAATCAACATGTGGACCTTTCAACCCTTATATTGAAGCACATGATCTGCGTAATCACACCACACTAGAGTGAACACGAGCTAGCTTATGGGTACCTTCTATCAAAACTATTTGTGGCCTGTGGGATTAAGTGTGATAGTGGAAAAGTGTGCACTAGGAAGGAAATGGTCACTACGAAGACCCTTGAGGAGTGTGGGCTTGGAGACCCTAGTGTCAAAGGAAAAAGCACTGCAGTAAATTTGCTTGTGGAACTGCAGTCAGCTCAAGCTTGAGCTATTACCCTTGAAGGCAAGGTTCACACACTCTGACACGAGAAGTAGGATGCACACCGTGAGATTGCCAAACTGTGGATGCAAATGCATAAGGAGAATTTGACTATCAATGATCGCTTGGACAAAATGATGTGGTTGCTAAATGACACCCTAGACAATCTCTCCCAGCCTACCACCTAGGTGTCAGTTGTCTGCAAACTTTTTTGTTGTTTTGTTTCCCAGCCCTATCTCATGACTCTATCTTGTACTGATTCTGAACTATCATTATGGTATTTGTGTCATATGTATGTTATCAGTATATTTTAATGACATGGGTTTATTTTGCTTTACTTGTGTATTTTTTCTTTGATGCATATGGATGGCAAATTTTCTCAGATTAACTCAATGTTTAATTGATAGTGGACTTGGTAAGTGTATACCTAGAGGCCATAAATTATGTGTTGCTCATTGATTGCTTAGTTCCAAGCCTTTTTACATTTCAATAATGTGAAAAGGAGGACATTTTTAGGATAATCAAGGCTTAATATGTGCATTATTTCTCATCATCTCAAAGGAAAATTTTAGAATTGTTAGTATGCAAGTTTTATTATTGACATCAGTGACCCAGGTTCATAGTGCTTGACATCATGGAACTCCATACTCTTTCACTGTTTTTTTTAGATTTTTCAGCTTTATCTCGAGTTAGTTAGTCTTTTGTACAAGCTCCACAGGTAGATATTGTGTCGTAGGTGATACTTAAAGTCATTATTTAGCTTTTTGGGGCATACTAATATGTATAGCTACTAGACAAATATTCACATTATTTATATTAGTCTTTATTTCTTTAATTTAAATTGTCTCAATTTATACATGCATAATTGGATTAATAAATAATGATCAGGCAACTATGTGAAATATCATATCTATAAGGTGCTTTTGATGTGGTTTTCATAGCATTGGATGCCTATTGTGCCAGGGTCAGATTTGGGGTATGACAGGCTTGGTATCTAAGTTGTAGGTTTGGAAGTATCCCAAAATCTGTCGGTCGAGCTGTGTCTAGTAAATTCTTCCTTCTTCGGTCTGATCACCTACATGACCAAAGGACTTTTAAGGCATTTTAATATATTTCTCATTCTTCTTGATTCTATATTGTGTTGTAGAGCTTGAAAAACTCTTTAGGACCGTTCTAATATGTTTGTTACTCGTGCCTCAAAGAAAATAAGGTTGAAACATATTGTAGCTTCTAACAGGTCTAACACAGTGCTTTTGATAAATATCAAGTAGATGTCCAACTGTGGATCCTGCAAATAGGACTACGATTGTTGGGGTAGATCATGGTATTAGAAATTATAAACCTCCACAAGCTCCGCCTATTCCTACTGGAGTTGTTGCAAATAATGGCTCTATGCAAAATGTTATTCAGATGCTTACTACTCTGGTAGCATCCCAACATCAACAAACGGGTTTTGGAACTACACCTGTAATGGCTTGAGAAAGGCTTAAAGCTTTTTTTAGCCTGAACCCACCAAAGTTTTATGGATCGCATACCAAGGATGATCCATAGTATTTCATTGATGAGACCTTCAAGGTTATTATAGCTATAGGGGCTCATAATTCAGAAGTATTTGATTTGTTGCTTATCAGTTAAATGATGTAGCTCATGCTTGGTTTGAACTGTGGGAGAGTGACCATAGTCCTACTTGGGATTAATTTGAAGTAGAATTTATGGAGAGATTCTTATAAGAGGAGGAGTGGTTTGCTCTCACCACTAAATTTGAGAAGTTAGAATAAGTTATCATGACATTTCGCGAGTACAGTTTACAATTCACCTTCTTGCCAGACACACTATGTACATAATTCCTATAGACAAAAATTAAGAAGGTTTGTGCGTGGCTTGAAGCCACATATTAAAGAAACATCAATTATTTCTCCTATGTCTACTACGTAAATATTTTCATCATTAGTGCAGTAATTGAAAGACTTGTCAGATAAAGGATTTATTCAACCAAGTAATTCATCTTGGGGTGAGCCAATCTTATATGTTCAAAAAAAGATGGGTCACTCAAAATGTGTATAGATTATCACCAACTTAATAAAGTGGCCATCAAGGATAAATATCCTCTGTCATAGATTGATTAATCGTTTGATCAACTTGAAGGAGATAATTTCTTTTTGGCAATTGATCCGCGCTCCTGGTACCATCAACTAAAGATAAAAGAGCAAGATATTTTGAAGACATATTTTCGTACCCGCTTTGCTCATTTCAAATTTTTGGTGATGTCCTTTGATTTGACTAATGAAACTCCTGTGTTTATTAACTTAATGAATCGTGCTTTAAAGCCCTTTCTTGATCAATTCTCTATCATGCTTATTGATGATATTTTGGTTTATTTGAAAAGTCATGAAGAACATGCAAAACATCTGAGAATAACCTTGCAAACACTTAAAGAGAATGATCTTTATGTAAAATTCTTTAAGTGTGACTTTGGGCTAAACTCTATGGCATTCGTTGTTCATGTGGTATCTAATAATTGTATCAAGGTTGATCCTCAAAGATTAAAGCATTTAAGGACCAGAAGAAGCCCATAAGTGTGACAGATTTTTGGGTTTAACTGGTTATTATTGAAACTTTGTAGAAGGATTTCACCCTTAGCTCACCACTCACTTAATTATCTTAGAAAACTACCAGATTTCAATGGTCTAAGTCCTGCGAAAAGAGGTTTAAAGAGCTAAAGTGAGATTGACTTCAACTTCTATTCTGGCTCTACCTTCATGATTTTGCAGATATATAGTATATCGTGATGTTATAGAGTTAAATAGGGTTGTGTACTGATGCAAAAGGGTAAGGTAATTCCCTATGCTTCATCTTAGTTGACGAAGCATGAGCAAAATTATCTGACTCATGAATTGGAATTTGATGATATAGTATTTACACTGAAAATATAGTGCCACTATTTCTATGCTGAGCACTGTGATGCCTTCACTGATCACAAAATCTTGCATATATTTTCAAGAAATGTGAGTTGAATCTCAAACAGAGAAGGTGGTTGGAGTTGTTGAATAATTACAACTTGAATATTTTGTATCATCCTGGTAAAGCAAATGTTGTTGCAAACACCTTGAGTTGAAAGTTTATGTGTACCTTTGTGCATCTCTGACAACGTGAAATGCTAATGGGTAGAGATATTTAAAAACATGCTAGTTTTTGAGTTCGATTAGAAAAACCAATGATAGAGAGTTAGTTGGAATTTCTCAACCGTGATCTGATATCGTTCAGAGAATCAAGACCAAGCAATATAAATATGACCTCTTAGTGAAGCTAAGGACTTGAGTGCAAAATAGTGAATACACTTCGTTCATGGTTGAGTCGGTCAATAATATTTTGAGATTACAAGGTCATTTATGTGTTCCAAATATCAATGGTCTTCAGCAAAAATTGATGGTGAAAGCTCATATTTCAAAATAATCTGTGCATCTGAGATCTTCCAATATGTATAAAGATTTGAATCAAATATAACTAGTGAAAGGGTGATACGCACAAAATTATACCTTAAGATGATATAACGCAGTCATATACAAATAAAGTAACCCAAACAAGGTTGGGGTCAAATCCCACAGAAAATGAGGAGAAATACTAGTAATTGGATGAATAGCAGATTGATAGTCTAAATTCTAGTCCGTAAAAGTTGAAAGAGTTTGTTTAACTAAAGATAATAAATTGTAGTTATAACGCTGAGATGTAAAACTATGTGATTAAAGAACTGAGGTTATCTCCCAACAATGGAATGCCCCGTTCTTGGATTTTTATGTAATTACAAATAATTGAGTTTTTAGATATGCACTCAATCCTTAAACCATTGCTCTATCTTTCCCAAGATTTGAATGATTTATCTCAAGATGATGTTCCAACAACTATATGAGTTATTTAGATAAGAATAACTGATTATCCATGTAAATTCAACTTATCCCTAAGCAAATCTATTAAACAAGGGTTAGGGCCTTAAGTTCATGCACAGTTTTTCTATCGAATAATCCACTTGTAGAAGCAAAATTAGGATATTATGACCTGAGTTAATATTTGCAACCATCAACTAGTCAATAAGAACGAGAAGAAGGTTGATATCTTAATTCCTAAAAATCTTGCAACACATAAAAACCTATAAATGTTACTCCCTCATTAGGTTCACAACCTCAGTAGATGATTTATCTACTCATGCTTGAAGATAAACAACAAGAATAATAATTGAATTTATTTATATAGCTAATTTGAATAAAAGATTACAAGAAATAATGGTGTTCTTCGTTAAGACTTGAAAACTAGAGAGAGAAATATTTAAATTATAACTCTAAATTACAAACTCTAAAATATGTGTGACTCTAAGTCTGGTAACTCTCTTATAAAAGAACCCTAAAAAACTATTTATTATGGTCCACAAGTTCGAAATCCTTATAACTTCAAATTACCTTCCAAAATTATCCGCAACCCAATTCAAGATCGTATATTGATCCACGACTAGTGTATTTCCTTTAAACTAGTCATTGATTACTCCTTAAGGTTTTGGATCTTTACTCATTGATTGAACTATGAACCGTATATTTATCTCTAGTCCATAAGTTGAGCCATAGGTCCTCCTATCAACTTGATCTTGCATGCATGTATGGACCGGGAATATGACATGCGGGCGTACTTCCCATCATACATTGAACAATCTTGCAAGGTATTTTTTACACATTCTATAAATATTTCTACGAGAAGATCCATGATTCATCAATTGATTTACAACGTGGATGACTCTATTTTGGCAGTTTTATCTTTCTTCCTTGTGGTCATTCCGGCTTCTAAATCCTGTAAAACAACATTATAACATTAAAAGACACAATAATATACATAAGAACATATAAAAATTTAAGTAAAATACATAGAATGTTCCTTAATTTCCAGGCATATTAACACCCCCACTTAAGTCCTTTTTTTTCCTCAAGCAAGTCACACAAGACACTCTATGTACCTAAGTCTAAGTTCAGCAAAGTAAGTTGACTATAATAGTTTTAATAAGTCGCTACATGCACACTTTCAAAACATATTTGGCCCCTGAATTTTACAACTTTTAAAATACATTGACTCATAATTGACACAACTAAAAATGAATCCTCAATTTGTGACATTATAGTCTATAAGTTTTATAATGCATACAAGAGACATAATTTAGAAAGTCAAGTAATTCAACTATCTTCATCCAAGTACCCTCACATACACCAAAGAAATATCTCAAAATAATACACATATATGAAATTAGCAAATGAGACAAGAGACTAAAAAGAAGATAAAACACTTACACTCGAAAGGAATTTCATATGTTACACATGCATATACAAAAGACTTGAATTTATTTTCTATTAACGCTATATTTAAAATACTTTATTAATTAAGATCACATAATCACGTTTTAATGCTTGTAATATAGGTTTCAGAATGAGTAGGATACATATTCGAGAAATAGTTACTATGCCCTCCTTGAGCACTACACTTTTACCTTTTCTTCCCTTTCTTTGCTTCCTTGACTCTGGAGTGGTTTGTTTTGTCAACTTGTTTCTTTTTTATTTTTTTCAGCTTTGCTTTTCTCTATATTTAATTTTTTTCCATACCAGGTCACGGTCTATAGATAACTGCTTCCACACCCTCAACTTAAGCTTGAAGCCTCAAGTATTACTATTCTTATCACCCTTCACCCCTCAACTTAGACTTTTTAGGCATCATTTTTACCTTTAGTATAAAAGAGAGACAGGCTCAAAAATAGGATTCTTTTTACACAAAGAATATGAATTTCCATTTATTGCTAAACAATGAAAAGTTTTAGAAAATCAAAATAGGAGACTATGGATATTACTATCATTTGAAAGGATAATTTAGGCTAAATTAGATTTTATTCCACAATGAAGGCCTGTCACGCCCCGAGCCTACACCCTGAATGTAACACGGGACCTGGTACCACAAGTGGTCCTAAGTTAATCTTTCATGATGACATAATTCATGAGCAATTGAATAGAAATATATAAACTGAAAAAACATTATGCGGAAGATGAAATGTGTGCTGAGCTCTTGAAACATACCATAACAAAATGAACTTTTATAAGATCAAATACAAAGTCATTTGAATACTGATACAACTAACTGACTGACTGTCTATGATGTCTCTACTGACACTGACTACAGTTAGCCGGGACATGACCCTCAACTATCTCTAATCAATGTATATGGACTAAAATAAACTACTATAACTACTAACTGACTGGAGTTCTCGAAAATAGAGAACTCGTTTCTTGCTAACTGGAAGCTGTGATTTATCTGACCATGATCCTGGAAGCTAGTACTGAAACCTACATCATGAGACGATACAGCACAAGGAAAGTATGCGGTCAATACTTTGAATGTACTGAGCATGTGAGATAATTCACTAACTTTGAAATGATGAGAAATCATGTATATACTGAAAATATAACTGAAAACTGGACTAAGTATAGATGTCTGAGAATGCATAAGTCAAACTGCAGAACATAAGCTATTTTGTTGAAGAGGGTATAAATCATGTTGCTAAACTATAACTGTGAGATCATGATATTTAAACATACGTAAAGTTGTTACTTGGAGATCCATAGACTAAAAAGATAAGTTATGTTTTGTCACGACCCAATCTGCCATGAGTGGTACCCACCAAACCCCCGGGCAAGAGAATCATCATCGACCCAGAACTTAACCATTCTAACAGCTTAAAACCAGTGTATAAATAAATAAACTAGCAATTCAATAACTTCAACACGAATATCATAAATTCTACGAAAAAATCCTCCCTAGAACCTGAAAGTCACCATACCCAAACATACTACTAATCGTCTAGAATACAAGGATGCAACCCTAAGTAAAACAAGAGAGAGTTTAAGCCCAAAACAATTGGGTTACAACTTAAAAGAAGACAACAAGGTAGCTCGACCAAAGTAGCTCACCCTTGAGATCAAGAAATGCCAGAACTACAGGTGAGGTCACGTGTCAGCTGTCGGAAGATTGCCTATGCTCACAAAAGAAAAACAAGTGCAGAATTAGTACACAAATACCGTGTACTAGTAAGATCATCGGCTAGCTCCAATAAACAGAATATGAACAATAAACCAAAATATAGTAAGGTACAAAAAACATGTAAACAAGCTAACAACATAACTAGACTACAAGTCTCTTCCTTAGCTTATTAACACATGAACCAAATAACAACCATTGACCATACTCAAGAAAACAATATATATACAATTTTTACATATCCCAGACCCACCAAGGATCCCCTAACATCACCTAGGTGTTAGAAATGAAATCTCGACCTACACTAAGACCATATGCAATAATCATAGACAAGAAGTACAACCCGGTCCACTCATGAAACTATCAAAAGAACACAACAATGCAATTAAAACAACCCGTACCAGGCGTGGTACCCAAGCCAACCATTATGAATTCCCATACCAGGCGTGATATCCGAGCCAACTATTAGTATTCCTGTACCAGGCATAGTATCCAATCTAAGCATTAGTATTCCTATACCAAGCGTGGTACCCAAGCAAACCGAATGTCACACCAAGTTCAATCAATCACAAAAAATGAACAAAACATACATGTAAACCAACAAGCAATAAACAAGTTCATTTCACAAGACTGATAATCGGACAATTAGACATTCACAACTCATTCCCTAAGCATGCAACTCATACGATACTAAATAATGGTACATGAATACATAATGTATATTGGGAATTAGTAGCCATCACCTACCTCGAATTACTCAAAGTTTTATTGAACCGGAGCCTTCCTATTTTCCAAATCCTTTGCTTATTCTTGGTCTAGGGAAATTCAGGTGAGGATTGGGTAACATGTCTTATATCGAGATAGTTTTCCTTATAGATAAGACATAGAAGAGTCCAGGGGACTTTTTGGAAGTGAATTCGGGTAAGTGAAACTCCCAGTATCGAGGTTGATGTGAATGGATTATTCAAGGATGTCGGGGATTCAAGGTGTGTTGTAAAATGGGCACTTTTGAGGAACTTAACTTTTTGTCCCGTATCAATCGCCGTAGCAGTTAACACATTTCTATTGAGACCTCCACTATAGCAGAGAAATTACCGCTATAGCAGAAGTCAACGTTGGTCAGCAACGCTATAGCGGAACCAATATCGATCAACACCACTATATCAGACGGTTCCTCTACGGTAGTACTGCTATAGAGTAGCGTGGACCACTATAGCAGACAAGTCGAGATTTAATGCAATAAACTTCCCCAAAATGTTTAGTTTTCATCAAGAACGTTTTGGGAGAAGGGCAAGGCGATTTTAGGTGAAATTACTCTGTTTTCCACTATTTTTTATCCCAAAGGTAAGGATTCTACTCCCCTAACTTAGTACTGTCATGACCCGATTTCTCGGTCATGATGGCACCTACAACCCTCGGTAGGTGAACCAATCCCCGTAGCCCAGAACAGTTAGTAATAGGCTACTATCTAACAACTAAGAGAACAAGACAAATAGAACAGATAAAAGGACTATAAATATATACATGTGCAGAAACTAAACCAAACCCCAAGACCTGGTATCATAGTATAGAGACAAAACTACATACATGGAGTGCAAACGATCCAAAAGAATATATACAGATGTCTCTGAATGGTAATAGAGTACATAAAGCAAAAGATAAACTAAAGCTAAGCTCCGATCGCCAGGAGCTCACCCTCAGCCTGAAGTAGTCCCCAACAGATCTCCAAGCACGAATCACAGCGATCTAACGGCGATGGCCCACGCTAGGATCTGCACCCAAAGATGCAGGGGGTAGGGGTGAGCACCAAATACGAAGCATAAGGTACCCAGTAGGTATCATAGGCCGACTGGGCACATATAAGATAAAAGCATAGTAATAGACAGAATAGAAGCAAGCAGTCACAGAAATCAACGAATGGTACACAGGAACTAGCCCAGAGGGAAATCAACAGAACCACATGTGAGGCTAGTAAACAAAATATACACACCATAGGCACAGGTGAAAGTAAGAAACAACGCACCTGGAGTCCTTGCAATAACAGTGTATATAAATAAGTTTACGAAATAGACGGTATACCGGTAACCTCAAGTGTAAGAAGAAGAGAGAAAGAGTAATGATAGGTATGCTCAGAAACATGAATCAAACTCAAATAATCATACCAATCTCATACTTATCCATAATAGAGAACAATTCTGTAAGTAAAAAGCATAAGCCTACCTACAGTCCCCCGGCCGCCCATACAACCGAGGAACACAAACAAGTGAAAACAAACCCTCCGGCATCCCATACTACCGGAGCGTACAATCAGCAAACAACAAACAAGGGTGGAACCTCGAACCATGAATGATATGATGCATGAAGATCTCAAGTGCCATGGTATCTCTGTATGTACCTCCGCCGGCGCCGATCCGGCCCAGCAGGTAGGTTCCATGGAAGGACACTGCCCGTATACCTCTACTCCACCGTATACCCCTCCTCTGGCACACGCAGCCCATAGCCCCTGGCCCGGATGGCAAGGTCCATGGAGGTCCCAGACCCCATACTAAAACTCAGTATCAGAACATGTCGTCCGAAAGCAAGTTCGGTATCAGGATAGAGACCCAGTCTTGAATATGCAATGCCCAGACCCTTTCCAGGACTAAAGTAGTAGGAAAATGTCTCAAAAACCCCTCCAAGGGTGCCCGGAAAAAACCGGGTCTAAACAGTAAAAAGTCATCTCAGGTGCTCGGTCCGACCGAGGCTAAAAATCATCTCAAGTAGCAAGAAAACTCAACTAGCACTCCGGCCCTGCCGAGTCTAGCGTTAATCGTAAAACTGGTGATTTAAATCATAATTTTACTTTCTTTTACCCAAGAATATTCACAAGTTTAAATCAAACCATTTCCAAATTATTTCCATCAAAACGGGCCCCCCGGGCCATGCAAGGTTTAGAAAATAGTGCCAGTAGGCCCGAAGCCAAAACCATAGTAAAACATGGATAAAATCTCTTTATATGCATGGAAATGGTATGATCACACACAATAGCTGCCCAGCAGCTCACAATCAACCTATCGACCCTGCACAGGCCCACAGCTACTCAGCAAGCATAACCAGCCTAGAAGGATAATTCTATGCCCGGGACTCGCGGACATTCCCAAAATCCCACCTTCTATGTTCCAGAGTCAACAAGGCCTCACAGGACCACAAGGGTAAATAAAATATATCGGCAAATACTACAAGCAACGGAGGAACAAAAGTAGGTGGACATGAATAAAGTGGTCGAGGTCTGTGGTACCAACCTAATAAACCAACCCAAGGATGCCCATTAATATAATTTTATTTTATATATACGGAGTCTAGGGAAAATAAACCGTAACCTACCTGTCGTCCGACGACAAGCTCGATCCTCTCCGAAAAAGCTCCGAAATGAACTTAACTCAAATTCGGACTTGAAAAACTTGAAGTGGATAATTAACTTGCTCTCGATGACCCAATATGTCATCAAAATATTTTTCCTACTTGAATTCCCCTTCCCTGCATACAAGATTTATATGGATGATATATATAAAGTGAGTGGAGAGGATTTACTCCTTTAGCCAAGCTTCAGCAAGGCAAATGGAGTCTTTTTGGAATATGATTAATTTAAGTGGTCTAATTAATCATTATAAGGTGACAATTCTTGTCACACCACTTAGGTGTCCCTGCTGCCACACAGTTGGTTTCCACGTGGGGGGGGGGTGTGTGTGTGTGTCAACACCACACCTCCCCTTATCTAATTAATGATAGGTGGATCCATGGTACGTACGTACTCGGGTATTGAATAAATTCGTGGTAAAATAAATATAGATTTTTAAATATACCATAATTCATAGAAAATTATTTCGAATAAAACCTACTATATTATAATAATAACTTCTAACATAACTAAATTTACTATCTCCGTTAAATATTACAATGTATAAAAACCTTATAAAATAAATACATAAACAATTATAACGTAACAAAATATTCTTCATAAACCTTTAAAATATTTTGAAAAGGCAATAATAATATAATTTTTACCAAATTCAACTTTTAAATAAAATATTTTCAAATACACGCACGATGCTAATAAAATTCTTAAGCCTAGGCTCGTAATTCACCAACGCACAATTTTAATACTCAAGAATTCACTCGGGATCCTCCCATATATTTTATCACTGTTTCGCAATTGAAATGGCGTCTTAAAACGTGAAGTTGAGGCTTAAATCGAGTTTAACCCGACTCGGTTCGCGACCCAGTTCGCAACCCGTTTTCTGCCAGACAGTCCGCGGTAAAATAGTCATAACTTTTTACTCCGAGATCAGTTGGAAGTGAGGTTTTGAGAGTTGGAAACTAGACTCGTAGATCTTCGATTTGGTATTTCGAGGGACTTCTAACTCTTTATATATTGAGAGAAAAGCCCTGAGATATTTGACCCAAAGTTCAGAAAATTCATTAAAGAACTTACGATAACTTTTGCCGACTTGCTTGGCTTCAAAACTTATAATGCAACCAAAAAAATGGGCCCAACACTGAAATACCTGTCCTGACGAGCCTTAAGTGACTTGGGGCCGCTACAAACACGCTCTAACGGCACAAGGAAACCGTATTCGTGTAAATAACCGGAAGGGTCATTACAAGTACTATCTTTCCTACAGAATAGAATTGCTAGTTATGGACATGACAGAAGGTTTGGATTGACTTAGGAATGGTAGAATCTAGGGAAAAAAGGGATTCTAGGGTGTTAAAGTTCTTGGGTCTTGTATATTATTGTTGGGTTATGATCACTTAGCCATAATTCTCTAAAAGTATTCATAAAAATGATGAACTTAGGTGAATTCATGGGGGAAAGCCCAGGAATGGGTGAAATGATCATAGTTTGGCTTGGGGATTGGGATTTTTGCATAATCTGGGTATTTTAGGACATTAAATTGATTCTAGTTGTCGTATGTTTGATTCTAGACAAAGAACAAGAAAAGGATTTAGAAAATGAGAAGGCTCCGGTTCAATAGAGCTTTGAGTAATTTGAGGTAGGTGATAGCTATTGATTCCTATTATGCATTATGTGTTCATGTACCATTATTTAGTATTGTATGAGTTGCATGCTTAGGGAATGAATTGTGAATGTTTAATTATTCGGTTATCAGTCTTGTGAAATGAACTTGTTTGTTGCAAGTATGTTTGTTCATTGTTTGTGATTGATTAGACTTAGTGTGACATTCGGTTGGCTCGGGTACCATGACTGGTATGAGAATACTAATGGTTATCTAGGGTACCACGCCTTGTATGGGAATACTAATGGTTGGCTCAGGTACCATTCCTGGTACAGGAATTCATAATGGTTGACTCAGGTATCATGCCTGGTACATGTTATTTTAATTACATTATTGTATTCTTTCGATGGTTCCATGAGTGGATCAGGTTGTACTTCTTGACTGTGATTATTGCATATGGTCCATGAGAGGCCAGGTGGTTATTTCTAATTGCGAGGTTGGTCTTAGTGTATATCGGGATTGCATGTCTAACACTTAGGTGATATTAGGGGGATCCTCAGTGGGTCCAGGATATATAAAAAAGGTATATGTTGTTGTCTTTGAGTGTGGTCAATGGTTTATATTTGGTTCATGTGTTAATAAGATAAGGAAGAGACTTGTAGTCTAGTTATATTGTTGGCTTGTTTACATATTTTCTGTACCTTACTATGTTTTGGTTTATTGTTCATATTCTGCTTATTGGAGTTGGGCTATAATTCTACCAGTACACGGTGTTTGTGTACTGATTCTGCATTTGCTTTTCTTTTGTGAGTACAGGGAATATTCCGGTGACTGACACGCGACCTCACCTATAGTCTTGGAATTTCCAGATCTCAAGGGTGAGCTACTTCAGTCGAGCTACCTTGTTGTCTTCTTTTAAGTTGTAGCCCAATTATTTTGGGCTTAAACTCTCTCTTGTTTTGTTTGGGTTACATCCCTGTATTCTAGACGATTAGTAGTATGTTTTGGTACGGTGACTTTCAGGTTCTAGGGAGGATTTTTCTATAAAAATTATGGTATTAGTGTTTTAGATATTGAATTTCTAGTTTATTTAATTGCACAATGGTTTTGAGCTGTTAGAATGGTTAAGTTCTGGGTTGATGATGGTTCGCTCGCCCAGGGGTTTGGGTGGGTTCCACTCATAGCGGGTTAGGTCGTGACATGTTTGTAAGTCATGAATTTGTACAACTGAGTTGAAAACCATGAGTCATGCCAAAAGTCATGTTTAAAGTAAATCCTTAGGGGATTTTCTTCTAGTGAGCATGCTTAAAATACTGAAATAAGTAAACTGATGCAATGACCAAGTAGATAACATGCAACTGAATAATACTGAACTAAATAACTGACTACAAGGTCATGCAATAACTTAATCTGAACTATGGGAGCTACTGTTAATCGACATACCCTAAGCTGAGCTAACTATGGGGCCAACTTGTAACCCCAGCTGGAAGGGTGTTCATACCTTGCCAAGGGTACATACACTGGCTGGCGTGGATCCACTAATCTGATATCTAAAAAGGACTAAGGTGTCATGCCTGATCTGATGAGTAACCCTTTAGAACCTACAGTGGAGCCGTAGTTCTGGGACTTGAGGACTTCTACTAAAGGTGTCAGCCTAAACTGATAGGTGAGCCTTAATCCCGGCATCCGCTCGGTGCTAAGTACTACTCCCAACTGAATATATAAGTAAACTTACATTCTGGATAGATCAAAATTTGAATTTTTTTAGAATGCAAAGTAATACTAAGACTGAAAGCATTTAAATAATGTAATTCTGAATAGCTAGGCAACTATCGAAAAATGCATGAAACATAAATTGATCGGGTGTTCATAACCCACCATCCTAAGAAATTAAATTGCTATTAACAATTCTAGAATCTGAAATAAATATGCAATTCAAAATCATAGTTTGAAGTCATAGGTTAGATAACATGCTGAGGGTTTGAGGACGAATGATCTTAGGCATATTTATACACCTAAATGTCGTCATCCATGTACGTTTAGCTTAGTTTTGAGGATAACTTGATGCACTATTGAGGTATATTATGTGTAAAGGGTGTAATTTATGGATAACATACTTTTTATAGTGTTTACAGTGCATTTGGAATAATTAATAAGTCAAAATATCAAATAGAGTTTAAACGAGGAAACTAGTGTTGCCAGCTTGAGCTATGCCTATTATAGTGTACTTTGATGAGCTTTATTGTGTTATATGGACTTATGTGTGTGGTGAGATGTTGTAGGAGACTTTGGAGGAGCTATGGAAGCTAATTGAAGCCTACGAACAAGCTACAAACAATTGGAACTCAAAGCAAGATGAGAAAAGTTTGTGGGAGTGAAAATGGACAGCCAAGAAGCACCCCTATGCCACGGAAGCTAAGCTCTGCTATAGGCAGCGTGACATGGAGGTGGATCAGCTTTGAAGCTGCCAAATTCCAGTGGCCATGCATGTTTTGGGTGTGACACGGAGGCTTCCAGGCATGATGAGAAGCGTGACATGCTGCCTAGCCTCCACAATGGTTAGGGTCTCACGGACCCTGTCCCAGGCGGGTTCAACTTATCCTACACTATAAATAGGACACCTAGTTTCAATTGTACACACTCTTAGACATCTTTGGATTGCAAAAACACAAGGAGGAGTCTAATTTAGGGTTTTTATTCTCTTCTTTTTTCTTTACTTAATTCTTGTATGAACTACATCAATTTTGTAAGCGCGAATTAGATTATGAGTGGCTAAACACCCTCTTTCTAGGGTTGAGGCTATAACATGATTGTTTGATTATGGTTTGATAGTTGGTTTGATTGTTTATCATGTCTTGTGATTTTTCTTACATTTTTATTTTATCTATTCTAAAGCGTCATGAACCCTAGGATATATCTAAGTCTCAAAATGAATTGACCATAGGAGTTGAGGGACAAAATGAAGAACGTAGGCAGTGTGGATCATATCTCTTGTTGTTAGTTAGCCATTATAAAGAATGATTTGTGGTTAGGATAGAAATATACCTAAACTCCCCACTTGGTTAATAAAATGGGAAGATAGTTGAATGTATTCGAAGTAAAGACTCATATCCCCGCTCAATGATGTAGTTGTGAGATTACTTTGGGTATATGACTTAGAGGATGACCATTCCCGGGTTATAATATCAACCCCGTAATCAACAATCACGATAAATACCAATACCGGCTATAAACCATGGTTACGCATGATTATGTAGTGAATGCCTCAACCCAGGATTTCTCCATATATTGTTTAAAATCTGAATTTCATATCGTCGTTATTTTTAGTAGTTAGTTTATAAAAAGCAATTCTCAAACTCTTGGTTACGAATTACATTTGTTAAATTTCAATAGTAATACGTGAGTTGGATTGTCTTCTAAGCACCAAGTCTCTATGGGATTAATATTCGGCTCGCAAGAGACACTGTATTTCTTGCACAACCACGTACACTTGTGTGTGCGCTTGGGACGCAATATATTTTTGGCACCGTTGCCGGGGACTTGAAAATTAGCAACCTTCTAATTTTTGATTTTTACTATTTTGTTTGATAAGTGCTAATAACTTGGTCTTAGCTACTGAATTTGCAGGCACATGTTTTTTTTTTATCTCGAGGAAGCTGAAAGGGGATAAGGAACTGGTTGATCCACTTCCTAAACCTGAGCAACACTTGCACCAGGCAACGGGAGAAGAAACACTTCTCAATCCAATCCCGCAAGTTTCGCAGGCTGAGACTATTCCAGCAGTCATGGCGGAGGAACCACCACCAGCCCACAGGACAGTGCGTAAAGTGGCAATCCCACTTGCAACCAATGTGAACTCCTGTATTTAGAAGCCAGCCACAGGAGGCAGATTTGAACTGAAATAGAATATGGTGCAATTGTTACACACAAGCGGACAATTCACAGGCTTGCCACATAAGGATCCACAGGTTCATCTACAGAACTTTCTGGAGATCAGTGACACTTTCATCCCTGCAGGAGTCTCCACAGACTACGTGAGGCTCACACTTTTTCCATTCTCATTATTGGGAGAAGAGAAGAAATGGTTGAAGGCAGAACCTTCAAATTCAATCACAACATGGGATGATTTAGTAAAGAAGTTCCTCATCCGATTCTTTCCCTCAGGCAAAACGGCAAAGTTGAGGAGCGAAATTCTAAGCTTCAAGCAAAAACTAGATGAGAATCTCTATCATGAATGGGAGAGATTCAAGTCTCCTCTAAGGGATTGCCCAAATCACCAGCAGACTAATGAGGTATTAGCTCTTACCTTTGTTGAAAGTCTTGACCACAATATGAAAATTTTGCTAGATTCAGCGACAGGTGGTAAAGCTTTGGAGAAGACCTATGATGAGATGTATACTCTCCTAAACTGTATTGCACAAGGTAATACAGAATGGAATGGTGACATGTACAGAAATATGGTGAAGAAGCCTGCAGGTATGATTAAGGTAGATAGTGTAACGGCATTAGCAACACAGTTAGCCAGTTTTCAAACTCACATGATGGCTCAGTTCAACAAGTTGAGTGTGTCTCAACCTTAGGCTCAGGTGAATGCACTGTAGTAGGCTCAAACTTGGTTTGAAACTTATGGTCTTAGTAGTCATTCGGCAGACTTATATGGAGCAAATCCGAAGTCGGTAAACTTTGTAGGCAATACACAAAAAAGCAATTTAAACTGTGGTAATGCCTACAACTAAAACTGGCAGGATCAGCCCAACTACTCTTGGGGCAGTAATCAGGCTCAACCGCAGCAGTTTCATCAGTAGCAAGGTACACAGAACAACACTCAGGCCAGCAATATTGAGGAAATGTTGAAGAAGATCATGCTAATCAAGAACAAATTGCTATTGAGCAAGAAAATATGGATGCTGACATAAAAAATCAGCAATTAGCCACAAAGACATTAGAAGTTCAAATGGGACATCTAGCTCAGGCGTAGAATACAAGACCTCAAAGGGGTTTGCCTAGTTATACAGAAAATCCAAAGAAAGTGATGGCAATCACCTTGAGGAGTGATAGATATTTGACTGATGCACCCCAAAAGAAAAATTATGAGGTGCAAGAAGAGTTGATCACTTCCAAGCAGACAGAGAAGCAGGCTGAGTCTAAAGAAGCTGGCAAAAAGGGGAAGTCTTAGTACCCTGATGAGAAGCCGATTGAGCAACCTCAAATTAGATCACCACCACCATTCATTCAAAAGCTTAAAAAAAGCCAAAGATGATGCGTGTTTTAAAAAGTTCTTTGACACGTTCAGAGAACTTCACATTAACTTTCCTTTATTAGATGTTTTGTAGGGAATGCCTAAGTATGCTAAGTACTTGAAGGATGTGGTGGCAAGTAAGAGAAGGCTTGCAGATATTGAAACTGTGGCACTTACTGAAGAGTGCAGTTCAGTGGTGATGAGCAAGATGCCCAAAAAGCTCAAGGATCCTGGGAGCTTCACCCTCCCCATACAAATTGGTGAAAGTGATATTGTTCATGCCTTGAGTGACTTGGGGGTGAGCATTAATATGATGCCTCTTTCATTGTTTAAGACTCTTAGGTTGGGGAAATCAAGGCCTTCCTCAGTTGTGCTACAGATGGCGGACAGAACGAGAATGGTCCCTGAAGGAATCATAGAGGATGTTCTCATCAAGGTTGGTAAGTTCATTATTCCTGCTGACTTTATTGTTCTTGATTATGATGAAGATGACAGGGTACCAATCATATTAGGACTTCCATTCTTGGATACAAGTAGAGCACTAATTGATGTGAGAGAGGGAACACTCAAGATGAGACTGAATGATGAGGAGGTAGTCTTCAGAGTGTACACAACACTCAACACACCCTCACACTACAAGTATCTATGCATGATCACAACTATAGAAGTGGATGAATATGGGGTGGAGAAGAGCATACCTTTAATTACCTCATCAGACTCTCTCATTGAGCTACCCAAAGTGCCAAAAAGATCCTGAACCTAAAGGACCTAAATGAAATACTAAAAAGATAGTTGTGAGGCTGGTTTGAATAGGCGATGAGAGGATGACCATTCTTGAATCATATAATTAACCCCGAAATCAACAACTAGATAATCAAGCAAGTCGATTAAATTGATTACTCAACATGATTGTTAGCAAATCCATAATCCTAGATCAATTTCACCATATAGATTGCGTAAGAATCTGCTCTTTTTTTGGTTAATTATTCATTAGTTAACTTTTTCTTTTTAACTTTAGTTAATAAATATATCTTTGGGTTTTTACGTTTGAATAAATAATTAGAACTAGTTTAATTTAGTAAAATAGTTAATCGATAAGTCTAAGTGGGTACAATATCTAGACTCTCAATCCTATATTACTTGTACGACCACGTACACTTGCGTGTGCATTAGGACGCAATAAGTTTTTGGTGCCATTGCATGTGCGTTAGGTTGAAAAGGTAGGTGTGAGAAAGGCCCCAGACCTCGAGCGTGAGACCTCAAGAGGTCAGAAAAGAAGAAGAAGATGGGCCCAAAGTAGGAGTAAGAGGATGGGAGAATAAGACTGAAAGTTATGATTTGAGTCGTGCCGCGATGGTAAATCAGGCGCTGCTTGGGAGGCAATCCAAGTTAAGGTAGTATTTTTATTCCTTTTAGTTTTTCTTTAGTATCACTTTTGGGTGTTGTTTTTGTGTTGTGTCAACATGTTGAAGGGAAGTCTGAGTACCTGAGATCTTAGCTAAGGAGCATGTAATACACTAAGTATGGGTCCTCCAGACCCTGTTGATACACATGATGCTACCAGCTAGGCCTAGAGGCCTCAGGGAGTATTTCTAACTTTACGTTTAATTTTTACTTTGGGGACAAAGTATAGTTTTAAGTGTGGGGTGGGAATCTCCCAATTTGTTTAGGGTGAAGTGCGCTATAGGGTGTTTATTTTTAATTATTTGCAAGTTTTTGATTAAATTGAAAAAATTACAAAAATATTTTATCTTTGTTTGTTTGTTTTCTGTTTGGTCTGTTTAGTAAAAGCACACTTCACCCACCCTTCAGTTTTTCTTTTTGGTTCTTTTCCGTGAGGAAGCCCTTTGAACCCAGTATCCTTTTTGATCTTTAGGAGTAAATTTAAAATTTTTGTCTTTAGGAATAAAGAAAGATTCTCTTTCTAGGTGCTACACATGATTACTGGTTGCAAGTTGGTATTCAATTCTATGGCATAATTTGAAAAATTGAATAACTATCGTGAGACATCTAGGCTCTTTTATCTGACTCTTATTGGCTTAATTTTGAATTCATGCAATTGCTTGGTTGAGAGTCTATCAGTAGCCTCCTTGATTTGAACATGTGCCAAGTGTCATTGAGGTTTTTGTTATTCCATGATTGCATTTTGGTGTCTCGAACTTGCCCCGTGTGTTTGCAAAGTAAAATAAATAATGTTGAGTTTAGGAGATGATATAGACATTTCTTTGATAACCATGTTTTATACCCTCTTTATCTACCCCTTGTGCATGACCTTAGCTAGCCCCGTTGAGCCTTTAGCCTATTATTTAAATTTCCCCCAATTTGATCCAAAACTCCTAAGCGCTTTAGTTGAAAAATTTAGATGCTAAGGAGTGTAAGATTGAGAAAGGAAAAGTAAAATGAATCCCCAAGGAAATAGCTTTTGGTGTGTTGAAAAGATTTATATGTTGTTGGTAGAGAATAATGAAATGAAAAAGATAAATTGATCTAACAAAAGGATTTATGTGTTGATAGCTCTCTACTAAAGATGTGTAAGCTAACTTGTAAAGATGGGGCAAAACAAATAGATTTGGGAAGATAATATTGGTGTAATAATAGGTTGGTTGGAGATGAGTTCAATTTAAAGTGTGATGTCATAAAGCTCTTAGGGAAGATAGTAACTATTCTAACCAAATAGTTCCTACCCGTCCCTTAGCCTACATTACAACCAATAAAGTCCTACTTGATCTTGAGAACCAATAAAGTCCTACTTGATCTTGAGCTTTGACATTCGGACATTAGTGGAGTACTACACTACGGGCAAGCCTATGGTTCATCTTATGTGACATGTGAATTCTTTGTGAGAGTGAGCAAAATTTGATTCTTACACCCATTCTTATGATATGTGTGAGTGAATATCAGTAACTCTCTTGTGGTGAGGGCGCTTATTTGATGATAGATAAGTGGCTTATATGATCTCTTTGTTGAGTATTATGCATGAGTTTTCCAACTAAGTAGAGTCAATTCTTGAGGCTAGGAAGTCTTGAAGTAGTATTCATGAGATTCTAATTGTAATGTGGCATGCCGAATGTAGAACTTTCTATTCATGTGGTCGTTGTAGTTCAAGAATAAGTGTCACAGTTTTAGTATAGATGTTGGAGTCTTCCTTAAGTGTGATTAGTGTAGAGAGTTGTTCGAGGATGAACAAGGCTTTAAGTGTGGGGTGGTGATCTTAGGCGTATTTATACACCTAAGTGTCATTGTCCATGCATGTTTAGCTTAGTTTTGATGATAACTTGAGGGACTATTGAGGTATATTGTGTGTAAAGGGTGTACTTTGTGGCTAACGTACTTTTTATAGTGTTTAAGGTGCATTTAGAACAATTAATGAGTTAAAACGATCAAATAGAGTTTAAACGAGGAAACTAGTGTTGCTAGCTTGAGCTATGCCTATTCTAGTGTACTTTGATGAGCTTTATTGTGTTATATGGACTTATGTGTGTGGTGGGCTGTTGTAGGAGACCATTGGAGGATCTATGGAAGCTAATTGAAGCCTACAAACAAGATACAAACCATTGGAACTTAAAGCAAGATGGAAAGAGTTTGTGGGAGCAAAAATGGACAGCTAAGAAGCACCCCTGTGCCACGGAGGCTAAGCTCCTCTATAGGCAGCGTGACACGAAGGTGGAGAAGCTTCGAAGCTTCCAAATTCCAGTGGCCAGGTGCATTTTGGGCATGACACAGAGGCTGCTAGGCGCGATGAGCAACATGACATGCTGCCTAGCCTCCACGATGAGTAGGGTGTCATGGACCCTGTCCCCGATGGGTTCAACTTGTACTACACTATAAATAGGACACCTAGTTTCAATTGTACACACTCTTAGACATCTTTGGATTGCAAAAACACAAGTAGGAGGCTACTTTAGGGTTCTTATTCTCTTCTTTTTTCTTTACTTAATTCTTGTATGAACTACATCAATTTTGTAAGCGCGAACTAGATTATGAGTGGCTAAACACCCTCTTTCTAGGGTTGATGCTCCAACATGATTGTTTGATTATGGTTTAATTTTTTATCATGTCTTGTGATTGTTCTTACGTTCTTATTTTGATTATTCTAAAGCATCATGAACTTTAGGATATATCTAAGTCTCAAAACGAATTGACCATATGAGGTGAGGGATGGAATGAAGAACGTAGGCAGTGTGGATCATATCTCTTGTTGTTAGTTAGAAATTACAAAGAATGATTTGTGGTTAGGATAGAAATATACCTAAACTCCCCACTTGGTTAATAAATTGGGAAGATAGTTGAATGCATCAAAAGTAAAGACTCACATCCCCGCTAAATGATGTAGTTGTGAGATTACTTTAGGTAGATGAGTTAGAGGATGACCATTCCCAAGTTATAATATCAACCCCGTAATAAACAATCACGATAAACACCAACACCGGCTATGAACAATGGTTAAGCATGATTGTGTAGTGAATGCCTCAACCCTAGATTTCTCCATATATTGTTTAAAATTTGAATTTCATATCGTCGTTATTTTTAGTAGTTAGTTTATAAAAAGCAATTCTCAAACTCTTAGTTACGAATTGCATTTTTAAAATTTCAATAGTAATATGTGAGTTGGATTGTTTGCTAAGCACCAAGTCCCAATGGGATCGATATTCGATTCACAAGAACCACTGTATTACTTGCATGACCACGTACACTTACGTGTGCTCTTAGGATATAACACAAATCCCATAGTCAATATCATCATGAGGAAACTTAAACTTGTGTACACTGAATGTGCTGACAAGCTGAGCTGAATTCTAAAGGAAAAGTTAGGTTCTGAGAAAATATTGTAAAATTAGGATAAAAGTTACTTCTCCCAAAAAATCTTGGGTTTTCAAAATCTATTTGCAAGAATTCATGTAAAAATCATTCTAACAAAGATAGTAGTTATGTAGAATCATCAAGAAATAGAATTCATAGTGAAACACATGTTTGGTAAGAACCCTAGAATCATAACTTGTAAAATCATACTGAAATATAAAACTTTGGGCATGAGGGTGAATGGAAACCCTTATTGAAATCCCACATACTTGTTTAATGGATAATCTTGAATTGAACTTGGAGGATTTGATCTTGATAATGAACCCTAGGTTTTTGCTTCTTTGAGAGAACCTTTCTGTTGTTCTGAAGTTTCAACATAAGAATGAGAGGAGAATAGGCTGAGAAAATAACCTATATTGGTGTTTAAAGACGTGGGGTAGGGGTTCTAGGGCAAGGAAAAGTCTAAAATACCTCTGGGAGTCTTAAAGAAATGACTGTTAAATAAAATAAATTCAACACCAAGTTCCACGGTCATGAACCATGGCTCATGGAATGAACCACGGTCAGTGGAATTAGTGTCGTGGTTCTTGGGCAATTTTTAGGCCTCTGGATTGATTTCCACGAGGTAAAACCACAATCCATGATTTAATCCATAAGTCATGGATCAACCTCGTGAATCTCAAGCCAAAAAGTGTATCTGCAGATTCAATTTCACGGTGGCAAACCACAGGCCGTGGTTTGATCCATGAGCTGTGGACGCCTCTCGTGGTTGTTGTCTGTCATTTTGACATACAAACATATTTTAGTAAAATGCTGATAACTTTTTACTCCGGACTCGGATTAATGCGTGGTTGATGACATTAGAAAGAAGACTCAAAGACCTTTAATTTGGTGACTACTAGACCACCTATCGCTTTATATTCTAGGAGTAATGATCATTTGAATTTGACCCTTGCAAAATCTTATACCAAAACTCAATTGGTAAGGAAGTTTTCAATTCAACTTTGAGCTAGGGGTTCTTTATGATCCTAATTCTTATCAAATAAAATTCCCACACATAAGAACTTATCTTAAAACCTATGTGCCATTTGAAATCATCTAGTTCGGGTCTAGCAACATATGAAAAATAGCTCGGATCTTAGCTTAAGATTTTGGGGTGTTAGAATATCTCCTCCTTGGGATCATTCGTCCTTGAATGAAGACTAACTAGGATGAGGTTGTGAGGAAAAGTCTACAATCCCACCAACTGAGTTCTAAAGTTGATGTATTAATATGGTAACTGATTCTTGACTGAAATATGAACTGACCTAGATTCGTAAGACATGTATGCATATTGAGAGCATAAGGACACTTATGGGACATGAAATTGAATGTCTATCCTAATAACTAGTCTAGATTAAGAGTATGGGCTCAGCTGAAACTGATAGAGAACAAACACATTCTTAGAAATCATAGTTAACTGAAAAAACATAAAACTGAGAGGAGTAACTATACTAGAAAGCTATTCTCTTCTAAACTGAACTTACTACCAAGGATTGAACTGAACATAGGGCCTTCTGGCCATAGGAATGACTACATGCAGGTCTGATCTAATCTGATATGAGGGGTCTACTATTTTTCTAGCTGAAGCTACTGGATATAAAATATCAGCACTCTTGGTAGTAAGTAAGAACAAGACTATTCCCGCCTTAAACCATACATTTGACCACCTTTAAGCTTAGGAACACCTTTTTAACTACACTAACTTCTTTGAATACCACATTTTCCACTTGCAACTAAAATTCTCCCTAGTGCACATATAAATGTTGAGGTATGAGCCTAACTACCTTATTTCACCATGTTCAAGCCTATCTCGACTAAATCTCTTGCATTTAGAGTTATCTCCCAAGATTCATATTCCTTCTTATCACGAAAATCAACTAACCTTGGGCTCTAATCAATGGGTCACTAGTCGCACAAAGCAATGGCCCACATATATTTCATCACGACATTCAACCTATTACTATGATCACCTTATGGATTCTTTGTATCTCACACTATCCAAGACTTCTCTCTTCTTCCTTAGCATATCTAGAATTCCAACTTTAAGAACTTCTATGAAGAGGCACACTAAAATTTCTCATCTATCTATTTCACATAAATATTTATTACCTCGCCTTTCATCTACACCTACAAGCTAAGGTGGAACCAGTACACCAAAAATAAAATCTACTACTTCACTTCCTATCTAAGCTACTACTTAGCTCCCTCCACTAACAACTATGACAATATAAGACAAGATCGCCGAAGGAATAGAGTAAGAGCATGAGCATCACGAATAAAGGAATACTGATTGGTCTTGATTTACACTTAGCGTGATCTATCCACTTATGGTAAGGTCTTAGAAGTCAAGTGCAAAGGCCTGAGTGTATCACATTCTTGACATATGAAGCATGGATGGGGTACAAAAATTATAAGCATGAGTTGTTCAAGAAATATGGTCTAAGTATATACATGACGCAACATGGTTTCATTAGCCATTAAGGCTTATCGTGAGGACTGAACTTAGTACATAGAACTGAGCATACTATGAGACATGAGTTTACATATATAACAAGTCTCATGGCATAAAGCTGGAATTCATTGAATCATAGAATAAGATGGGAATCACTGTCTGGAGCAATTTCTATTTGTTTTTTTAGCTGAGCATAGACGTGAATATGTATGGAGTGCATGAACTTAGTCATAAGTATGGCACAAATATGTTTGAGTATAGTGTCATCTTGACTGTAGTGCTAGGAAATCTGCTGGAATAATAATGGATCAATACCTTATCATAGCCATTTCTAGAATTCAACACAAGTTGAGTCGTGAGACTCGACTTGATTCTTCATTCTATCATCTCCACCTTAGCTCGAAAGTCACCCTTGTAAGTCTGTGGATCTCTCTCCCAAACAAGACTAAATCAACTAACCCTTGTAAGGTCGGGGTATCACTGTACTCTTGGACCCTAAAATCTTCTTGATAGGCTTTAAATGAAGATGCTAAACCCTTGCTAGGTCTTCTTTTGAGGCATCTCTTATATTCCTCTTTACCCTTAAAGTTAACACTCTAGGACTCATACTCTTACTGGTGCACCTAACAACTTCTTCTAACATTTAGCAATCTAGTCTTCGCTTATTCATCTACTAACATCAAAACTCTAAGTTCACATCCACCCAAGTCAACTGAATTAAAAAACACACTAAGGGACTTCAACATCATCTATCTATAACCTCTTGAATTCATCTCTAAGAACTCCATATAATATACACCTATCCTTCTCTATAATTAGCAGCCTGAGAATTCTAAACTAGTCACACATAGCACCGTAGAATCCTTGAATACCATGCAACAACATACTACTCTAGATACACATCTACCCTTCTACCATTCAAGGATCTTCTTCACCTAGTCCAAATATTCTCTAAGTCATCTTAACCAACTATCCTTCCTCTACTTACTACCATGGAACCTACACATAACTTATTACTCTTGCTCAATGGCAAGGGACTCATCACCCTAATACATACCTTATTGATACATGACTATGGCTACATACTTCAGTCCATCACTATCCCTATCTTATAGCTACTATGCTTTTGAATTTATACACCTAGCTCTGGGGTCATTATGCTACGTATGGCCCATAACATCTTAATTTGCACTAACTCTTGCGTGATTGTGCTACCTAAATTCTTATAGAACCATACCTTTCAGCTAAGGCACTATTCATAGTAATGTTTTTGGAAGAGGGTCTGAGAGAATACTCTTCTACAGGCTCAGTTGTACGAGTGGAAAATAGTACCTGCCCTTGGATCAGTATACTTTAAGGCACTAGTGGGCTCATCTTAAGCCCTTGTGCAGTCTCTCAAATTTTATGATGACTCTATTTGAGAGCATATCACTGATAGGAATTTGAACTTTACTGTTTCTACCACTTTTAAGATGAGGCTTGATTGGAGGAATTGTATTAATGCATGAATCTGCATAAATTTCTTAAGGAACAATTTTACAGCATAATTTGGAGTATGAATGAAGGGAAACATTTCTTAAATTCCCTATAACCTCCTAATTATAAGTGTGGTTCACAACAAACTCATAAGCAAGACTCTACTAGATACAGCTTCACAGACATTCTAGGACACTTCAGCTCGGTGCTCTGATACCAAGTTTGTCATGTCCCAGGCCTACACCTTGGATGTAAGACAGGAACTGGAACCACAAGTAGCCCCAAGTTAACCCTTCATGCTGGCATAATTCATGAGCAACTAAATAGAAATATATAAACTGAAAAACATTATGCAAAAGCTGAAATATGTGATGAGCTCTTGAAACATACCATAACAAAATGAACTTTCATAAAATTAAATACAAAGTCATTTGAATACTGATACAACCAACTAACTAACTGTCTATGAAGCCTCTACTAACACTGACTATAGTTAGCTGGGACATGACCCTCAACAATCTCTAATCAATGTATAAGAACTGAAATAAACTACTATAACTACTAACTGACTGGAGTTCCCGAAAATAGAGAATGAGTTCCCTGCTGACTAGAAGCTATGATTTTTCTGACCATGGGAAGCTAGCACTAATACCTAAATCATTCAATGATGCAGTGCAAGGAAAGTATGTGGACAGTACTTTGAATGTACTGAGTATGTGAGATAATTCACATATTTGAAATCATGAAAATACATGTATATACTGAAACCATAACTAAAAAATAGACTAAGTATAGATGTCTGAGAATGCATAAGTCAAACTTCAAAATATAAGCTCTTTTGCTGAAGAGGGTGTAAATCATGTTTTTGAACTATAATTGTGAGATCATGATATTTAAACATACGTAAAACTGTTACTTGGAGATCCATAGACTAAAAAAATGAGTTATGTTTGTAAGTCAGGAATTTGTACAACTAAGCTGAAAACCATGAGTCATGCCAAAAGTCATGTCTAAAGTAAATCCTTAGGGGAGTTTCTTCTACTGAGCATGCTGAAAATACTGAAATAAGTGAACTGACTGCGGGAGACTATAAGGCATTCCTAGGAAAGAATCCATCTTGTTTGATTCCTTACCGTGCGTCCTTGACCATATCAAGTTCTATGCATCTTTTGTTTCACTCTTTCTCATATGGTTCAGACGCAATCATCAGCAAGCAAGGATTAAACCCAATGCACCTATAGTCAGAGCCCCAACTAGGGTACGGGGTAGAGGTTGACCCATAGGTTAAGGTAGGGGATGGGTTGTGGCGCCAGCGCAGACCCAAACTAGGTTACCATCGCCAAAGCCTGATATTGGGGTTAAGGAGGTACAATATGAGCCAGAGGGTATGGGGCCAGCCCAGTATCTGGAAGGTTTTGTGGCTAGTCTAGTACTACAAGACATATTGGTTCGCTTGCTTGGGTTCCTTGAGGGTATGTCACAGCCAACAACTTTGCCCGGTACTTGATTGGTTCTCAGGTTAGAGACGAGGCTTAGACTTCAGCCCAGACAGTGGCACAGGGTTCAGGAGCGCAGCCTGCTACTGCAGCTCCCCGATTAGAGGTATTACCAGTCCCTATAGTTATTCCACCTATTCCAGCTGGTCCAGTCATGTCTTCTGAGGACAAGAAGATGCTTGGTAGGTTTCTACAGTTAGGTCCCCCGAGTATTTTTGTGCTCCTAGGGAGAATGCACACAAGTTTCTGACCAGTTTTCAGGAGAGGTTGCATAACCTTGGGTTAGTTGAGTCTCATGGAGCATATTAGATCGCATTTCAGCTAGATGGTCCAGCAAAAATAGTGGTGGAGGTCCTATATAGATTTTAGACCAGTTGGCTTACCTCAGCTTTCGTTGTTAGGCAAGTACACTGCTTCCACCCACATGGCATTGGTCACAATGCTTGACGAGATCATCTGCATCTTTATGGAGCGTCGACCATTCAAATCCACTTTGCAAAACATTTTAGGCCATTTGAATACTACCATAATGACTTCCAACAATCGAGGAATTACATTGTTCCAAATTAGGTATCATCTCCACCTCCGGAACACATCTTCGAATCACCCCATCCACAAAAATACAGAAGAGATAAGGTTTATCCCAATAAAATTTGCAAACATTGTGTAAGAATTTCTTTCGTTGGTAGATAGTCAAGCCTTCATGGATGACATCACTGGATAGAAAGTTGGAAAAGTTAGTAAACCATGGTATGAGATCGTGGGAGGCAGCCAAGATATGCTCTTTGGGAGAAGTATCATTTATCTCAAGATCTCCAATAGGCCTTCCTTCTTCCTCCAAGCGAGAAAGATGATCTGGCACTTAATTTTCATACCCCCGATAGTCCTTTACCTAAAAATCAATTTTTTTGTAACAAGAGGACCTATCAAATGAGCCTAGGCTTAGAATTTTTCTTTGCCATTCTGTACAAGATTGCAGCATGATTCATATACACCACCACTTTTGTTCCCAATAGATAAGCTCAGAACATTTCAAAAGAAAATACAACCGCAAGAAACTCATGCTCCGTCACTGTGTAGTTCATTTGAGTGTCATTCAATTTCTTGCTATCATAGTAGACCGGATAGAATATTTTGTCTCTTCTTTTACCTAACAACTCCTAAGACAACTCCACTAGCATCACACATTAGCTAAAATAGTATTGACCAATCAGGCGCTATAATGATAGAAGTGGAGGTAAACTTCTATTTCCAACTAAGGAATGCTTTCATACAACTATCATCAAAGTAGAACTTAGGATCCTCTTATAGAAACCTACACAAAGGATTGACCACCTTTGAGATGTCCTTGATAAATTTCCTATAAAAGCCAGCGTGAGCCAAGAAACTTCTCACCTTTTTTACCATTTTTGGAGGGGGTAGCTTGGAGATGACTTCAATCTTTGGTTGGTCTACTTGTAAAACCCCAGAATTCAAACAAACATTTAAAATTAGAATTTCTATTTTTTTTGAAGATTCCAGGGTCCACAAACCTAGTCCATGAGCCGTGGATCGAACCACGAGCCGTGGACAGGTCTCATAGGAATATCCCTTCAAGTTTGACCTCTGGGCATGAAGCTACAAGAGGTTTTCACGAGCCGTAGAAAGTTCCATGAGCCGTGGTTTCCCCTCATGGATATTAGACTTGAGAATCCTCATTCTTCAAGGAACCACATACAGGTTCCACGAGCTATTGAAGGTTCCATAGGCCGTGAACCTCACCCGTGGAAATTAGACTCGCAACATGAAATATTGGCCAGGAAACCACGACCCTCAACCACGAGCTGTGGTTCAGTCCATAGGCCGTGGTTAGTGCCCGTGGATTCCTAAAATGAGTTTCTTTATCAGTTTTTCAGGCTTGATTCCCAGGAGTATTTTTGTAATTCCCCAATTCTTTAACTCCTAAGTTAATTTTAGGCCAAATTAAAGGTGTTTTCTTCCCACTCATTTATGTTTTCATTTATTCTCTCAAATCAAGTTTCAAAAGAAAGAAAAGGGATTCTTCTCTCAAGCTCCAAGGCCTAGGGTTCCTCTTCCAAGTCTCCATCTTCAGATTTTGAATAAGAAAGCTTGGGATTTAGGTATGTTGGTATTCAATACGGGTCTTCTTCCACCCTTATTCCCAAAACCTATGATTTAACTTTGAAATTAAGGAATTGGGGTTCTTACTAAAGTGTGAATTGTTTTACGAAACTGATTTACTTGTATTGTGATATACTCTCTAACCCTTTATGCATGATTTTATATGAGATTCTACAAGTATTTCTAAAATCCCATGAATTGAGAATGTTTTTAGCATGTTTTCACCTTATTACACGTTTTCAAGATAAATTGGCATGTTTAGATAACATGACCTCAAATATTTATGAAATTAGCATGCGTAGTTCTTCAAGCTATGATTTTAGTAAAAAGTATGTTTGAACTAGGGCTATGCTATGCTTTCAAGACTTATGATTTTACAAGTAGCATGACATGAAAATACTTCCACATGCTTTACGAACAGTTTTGACATCTATATATGTCACATGATATGTATGAGCTATATGTATATTTTGGGAGTAGTATTTATCATCAAGTTGATGAAAGTTCAAGATAACCCAAGTCTAGAAATATGTTGCCAACATAGGTTATTTAGCCCAATGGGCACACAATAGTGGTTCCACTCAAACATGGTGTAGTACCCTGGCAAGGTACAAGACAACTCTACCAACTAGGGTACAAAATTTAGATTCCGTGTAGCTCACATGGTCTATGTCGGTTATGAGAATCTCCCATAGAAATAGTTTTAAGTATATAAATGTATTTGACTCTTTGATTTCAAGTTCAAAACTTACTACTTATGACTTATGATTATAAATATATTTTTAGCCTATGATATTGCATTGAGTCACTACATTATATATTTTTCTACTATTACATATTTTACGATGATTCATGCATAGCTCTCACATACTCAGTACATTATATAATACTGATCACATACTTCTTTGTATGATATTTTATCATGATATAGATTCAGGCACTCACTCACATACTTATGGCTAGACCTAAAAGGAATTCCAGTCAGAGTGGGTGAGTCCTCATCATTCACGGGCTTTTTATGAGTTTTATCTAGTCTTATGTTTTCCATTTCAAAACTTAGAGTTAGCTGGGGATCATGTCCCAGTAGCCCATCTTATCAGTAGAGGCTTTTTAGACATATCTAGGTAGTTGGTATTTCTGGTTTTTAGATTGTGACACTCATAAACCTTTATCTTTATGATGAGTTGGTTTATTAGTACTTTTATTTATGCTTCCACTATGAATGTCTATGTTATGTTTAAGTCATGCTAAAACCAACGGTTTTCTTGAGATCACTTGTGGTCTCAGGTCCCGTGTTGTATCTAAGGAATAGCTTCGAGGAATGACAAACTTGGTATTAGAACATCAGGTTCAAGGATCCAAGGATGTCTGAAAGCCTCTTTTATTAGAGTCCTTTTCATAAGTGTGAAGTGAGTCACACTTATGAGGGGAGGCTATGAGATGTTTTAGGAAAAACGTCACTTCTTTCATGTTCAACATCATGCGATAGAGTTTAAATCTATTTCCCCTCTCTAATCCATTCTTTATGTGTTTTAGATCATGCATCCTCGCAGAGCTAAAATGCTAATCCTCTAGTTCTGGACCACAAGGTCACAAATGCTGAATTCAGGAATGCCATCCAACTGTTTGCACAAGTTGTGACCAACAAGGCTAATCAACAGTTGCCTACTCTTGCTAACCCAAATTATGGGATAACTGCTTTCAGAGTTAGAGACTTCGTCCCTATTAACTCGCCAAAATTTTTGGGGTCCAAGGTTGGTGAAGACCAACAAAATTTCATAGATGAGGTAAAGAAGATTATGGAGGTGATGCAGGTTACTCCAGGTTATGTAGGTTACTGGTACTGATAGTATTGAGCTAGCTTCCTACCAGCTAAATGATGTGGCTCACATTTGGTACACTCAGTGAAAGGGAGGTAGGGGCAGGAATGCAACTCCTATGACTTAGGAGTGCTTCATTGAGGCTTTTCCAGATAGGTTCTTCCCGAAGGAGTGGAGAGAGGCTAAGTCTGAAAAGTTCATGAATTTTAGGCAGGGATTGATGTCAGTCCAGGAGTTGGGATGAAGTTCACTTAACTCTCTAGGTATGCTCCAGTTATGTGGCCGAGCTAAGGGCCCATATGATTATGTTTTTTTCTGGATTATCCGACTGGGTGAAGAAAGAATGCAAGAAGACTATGTTGTTGGGGGATATGGATATCTCTAGGATCATGTCACATGCTTAAAAGATTGAGGAAGAAAAGCTAAAGGATAGGGCGAAGGATAACAAAAGGGACAGAATAGAGGATTTAGGTTTCAGTCATCAGAGGTCCACAGGTGGACACCGGTCTTTGTTTCAGAAGAGATCATCAGTGATGTGCAGTGGAGTTACGTCACTTTTGAGGCTTAATACATAGGATTAGTGCATGTTATTTAGCATTTTTTGGTAGATTTGATGGTTTTAGTTAAGTGTGTAGGAGAATAGGGTCCATAGCCAAAGTGCTAAATTCATACTGAAAAAGTAGTGTCTACAGGGATTACGAGAGAATTGACGGTATGTGGTTCGAAACCACGGACCCGTCCTGTGTGTCATGGAAAAAGTTCAGCAGGATTGCAAATCATGGGCAAAAATCACGCCAATCTATGAGTCAGGGTTCTAAACCACGACCAGTCCTGTTACTCGTAGATCAGATGAAATGCAGACATGAAAAAAGAAGAGCAGGAAATATGATTCACTTCATAAACCATAGTTTAAGACCACAAACAGTCCTGTGGAAGTGGTTATTTATTAGAGGGATGAAATAATGAAGTCTAAAACCATGAGTCGGTCAATGAACCATAGAATGATTTTACGACCTGTGGTTTCTCAGAATTGGAAATGATGACTCTTTTGGACCACGGTTGACCTCAACAAACTATGAACCGTCACCTTAAATGATGGGTTATCAACCAAGTCGTGATCCCTGCCCACTCGAGTTCTCCTAGTTTGTTTAGGATAAGATTTGTAATGTCTATAAATACTTTTCCTAGATTTTCTTTTACATTTTATGCTCTATATTTTGTAGGAAACATATTCATAAACACTTGGTATTGATTTGTTCTTGGTTTTGAGAGATTAACAAGTTCATTGATTCTTGATTCTTCTTCAATTATTCAAGTTTCTGGATTTCTTTACTTCTTCTTATAAGTGTATGATCATGAATGCTTCAACAACTTATAATTATCTAATTATTAACATGAGTAGCTAAATCCAGAACTAGGATTGTGGGAACCATGACAGATTAACAAAGTAGGCAAAGTACTTAGCAATTCTAGGATAGTGTTTATGCATGTATTGTTCTTCTCTTCGCTTTGATTGCTTTTTAATGGTGTATAACATTAGAAATCACCTTATTTTCTTACTTTCCGGACCAAGGAGGTAACGAATGGGAAAAGGGTTGTCTACAATAGAGATTTGAGGCTATCAACCTTCATCTATAGCTTGACCTTGTCCGGTAATAGCTAATCTGGGATCAAGGGTAAGGGTTAGTAAAGCATACACCCGTAGACAGACAAAGTTGCGTGATGAAATTCATCTATCTAGGGGACCAACAATTTAGGTGAACCTAATTTACCGATCTTGCATGCTAAGCACCAGAATAGATTGCTAGTACAATGCCTACAACGTTATGACTCACGGGGAACACAGTCCTAGTCCATCTTCTCTCTGAATCACAATAATATTGATACTTGCTGATTACTGGTTACTTTATAATTTACAAACATTAACTATTACATAAAAAACCCCTTTAGGTAAATAAGCCAGATAAGAGAGCGAATACACACAATGAATAAGATCTTTTCATATTCCTTGTGGGATCGACCCTAACCTTGGTTAGGTTCTATATTTGAACAACGATTGCTTTATACTTCTTTTGGAGGTGTAATTTGGGCGTATCAAATTTTGGCACCATTGTCGGGGTATACGATTTAGGATTGAAGGAGATTGTGTTTATTTCACCATTAGTCCTTATTTCCTTATTTTACTTTTTCTGTTGTTTTTGTTTTTGCTCCACAGATTTCACACTTGTTCATGCGCAGTACAAGGAGTCAAGGCAATACCCTGATTCCATTCAATGCCAAACCCCCACAAACTCTGATAAACATGGTTAAGGAGGGAGTTTTTGAGACACCTGAACAGGCCATATCACGAATATTGGCTGAAGAACAACAGAGGCAAAAGGCAGCAGAAGATTCTCAAATTACACAAGATGTGGAAGTTGCACCTGCACTTGCTCAACATAATGCTCAAGATGAGCAAGCACGGCAAGCTAGACAAGAAGCTGGTCGTCAAGTCACACTAAATGCTCAAGCTATGAGAGACGAGGCAGCCCGACGCAATGTACCTCAAGATCCAGTTGCACCAAGAGGGAATAGTGGTCGCCAATTTTAGCATCCCCAACATAGACCTCACTATAATGTTGATGATAATGATTTCAATGACACAGGGATAACATGCCCCATAGTATTGCCACTGCTGCTCGAAGGTATAAAGTTTGATATTACCAGCACTATGATCCAGCTGTTGAACCTGAAGAGATTATTTGCGGTAAGCCCACTGATGATGCAAACTTGCACGTGATGAACTTTGTAGGGATCTGCAAGGCTTACAACCTTCCAGGGGTAGATCAAGATGCTATCAAATTGCCGCTCTTTCCATTTTGTTTGACTGGAGAAGCAACATTTTGGCTTGCAGAGCTACTTGATTCTTTCATATATACATGGCTGAGACTGAGGATTCAGTTTCTAGAGAGGTTCTTCCCTCCATCAAAGATGTTGTAGCTAAAGTAGGACATCTATAATTCCAAGTAGGTACCTACGGAGGCACTATATAAAACATGGCTTAGGTTCAATAGGAAGATTAAACAGGTACCAAATCACAGAATCCATACGGATTATTTGATAGAGATTTTCTATAGATCACTAAATGCAAAAACAAAGGCAGTAGATGATACAGTTACTACAGGAGCGTTCATGGAAAATACTGACACCAAAGCTTCTGAGATGGTTGATAGAGTTACCAAGATGAACAGGGCCTGGAATACGAGAGAAGTTGAGAGCTCGACAGGAACTTCTACAGTTAGGACATCCATTCACCATCAGGAATTGCAGGATATTAGATACTATTTTATTAGGTTGAAAATAAATGTACATCTGATTGCGAAACAAATTCTTAATAATGGAGTACAGAAGGTGAACATTATAGGTTCACAATGTAAAGCACAAAGACAGGATGGGCATGAATCTGATTAAGAAGATAATTATCTGAATAATCAAGTGGCGGGTCTTCAGGATAATAGCAAAGGAAATCAAGGTCAGAACAGAGATAGAGATGACAAGTACAACCGGTTTGGCTATAGAGATAAGAGCAGGGGTAGAGATAGAGATGGTCACTGGCATAAAAGGGATGGCTACAAGAATGATAGAAGTGGCTTGTATGTCCCTCTTGGTAATCATGAAGAAGGAACTGATCAACTAACTATCAAAGAGATGATTGCCAAGGTGTTGCAGAAGGTGGATTCAACTGATGGCATTTTGAAAGAGATATGTGTTGACATTGCAGGCATGAATCAGGAAATTGAGTCACATGTTATCGCCATCAAGCAAATGGAGCAATAGATAATTCAATTGTCTTCAACTTTGAATCCACGCCAGAAGGGAAAACTTTATAGTAATACAGTCCAGAATCTAAAAAATAATGGGCATTGCATGGTGGTGACTACTCGAAAAGGGAAATAGACTATTAATCCTCCTATTCCCATAGTGGTTAATGAGCTGGACAACCCTAAAAAAGATGATGCAGAAATTGTGGTCGATTCAGAGAAAAAGGGTGGTAATGAAAGTCCAATTGACAAGAACTCCAAAACCACCAAGGAGAAGAACGAAGAGCTTCCATAGGTATTTAAGCCCATACCATTACCTCCTCCATGTTACCTACAAATATTGATCAAGAAGGCTGAGGAAGGTAAATATCGTAAGTTAATCTCTATGCTAAAACAACTTTCAGTTAATATTTCTTTAGTCAAAGCATTGTAGCATATGCCTGGGTATGCAAAGTTTATGAAGGATCTGGTGACAAAGAAGAGAACTGTGAGTTTTGAGTCTGCTGATAACTTGCACCACTGTAGTACAATAGCTTCCCGTTCTCTAATGCAGAAAAAGGAAGACCCTGGAGCTTTTACTATCCCTTGCACGATTAGAGCTTTATATTTTGCGAAAGAGTTGTGTGATTTGGGTGCTAGGATTAATTTAATGCCACTAGAAGTATTCAAATAGTTGGGATTAAGATCCCCCAAACCGACTATAATGTGTCTTTTTCTGGCAGATCATATAGTGAAAAGACCAGTGGGGATTCTCTATGATGTACTTTAATGGGAAAAAGGTTGTCTACAATGGAGATTTGAGGTATCGAATGGGAAAAGGGTTGTATATAATGGAGATTTGAGGCTATCAACCCTCATCTAATAGCTTGACCTATCTGGGAATAGATAATCTGGGATCAAGGGTAAGGGTTAGTAAAGCATACACCCGTAGGCGGGCCAAGTTGCGTGGTGAAATTGATCTATCTAGAAGACCAACCATTTAGGTGAACCTAACTTACCGATCTTGTATGCAAAGCATCAAAATAGATTGCTAGTACAACGCCTACAACATTATGAACTCATGGGGAACACAGTCCTCGTCCATCTTCTCTCTGAAATACAACAATATTGATACTTGCTAATTACTGGTTACTTAATAATTTACAAACATTACTATTACTTAAAACCCCCCTTTAGGGAAATAAGTGGGCTAAAAGCGCGAATACACACAGTTGAATGAGATCCTACAAATTTCCCTATAGTATCGACCCTAACCTTAGTTAGGTTCTATGTTTGACCAACAACCGCTTTATACTTCTTTTCGAGGTGTAAATTTGGCATATATATCTAGACCAGTGCCATCATCAGCTAGTGCTCCTACCTAAGCATCCATATATAGGCATGATAAGGTAGGTAGGGCACCAGGATCTCATTCTCAACCTAAGCATCCATATATAGGCATGATAAGGTAGGTAGGGCACCAGGATCTCATTCTCAGGGAAATATTGTGAAAGGGACTTCTTACCCTATTTGCACCAAGTGTGGTAAGAATCACCCTAGGGAGTGTCTATATGGCTCAGGTGGATGTTTTAGATGTGAATACAAGGGTAAGGATTGACCCTAATCCAAATATAATAGTGGAGGTGGCAAGACTCAAGGTACTATGCCAGAAGCTCCAGCAGGTCATACAGCTCAGCAGGGTGCCACTTCTGGCACAGGTGGCAGTCAGTGCCAAAACCGTCTCTATGCTATGTCATTTCACCAGGAACAGAAGGAATCCCCTGATATAGTCACTGGTATGTTACGAGTCTTCTCTATTGATGTTTATGCATTGTTAAACCCAGGGGCTTCATTGTCTTTTATGACCCCATATGTTGCTTGCATATTTGGAGCCAGCCTTGAACAACTCCAAGAACCCTTCTAAGTTTCAACTCCAGTTGGTGAGTCAGTTCTAGCTCAGAGGGTATACAAAAATTTCCCTATGTCAGTCCTCCAATGAGTTGCCTCACCAAACTTAGTGGAACTAGGCTCCAGTCCTCTTCATTCATAAGAAAGATGGACCACTCAGAATATGCATCGACTACGATCAGTTAAACATGGTCATAATCAAGATTAAGTATCCCATCCCTAGGATTGATAACTTGTTTGACCAGCTTTTGGGTTATAGCTACTTCTCCAAAATCGACCTCATATTTGGTTATCATAAACTTAAAGTTAGAGAGTATGACATTCCCAAGACAACCTTCAAAACTCAGTGTGGTCACTATGAAATTGTGGTTTTGTCTTTTGGACTAACAAATGCTCGTGCAACCTTTATGGACTTGATGAATAGGGTATTCAAGTAGTACTTAGATATCTTTGTCATCACCTTTATAGATTACATTATTATCGACTCCTAGAGTGAGGAGGAGTATGCAGACCATTTGAGGGTTGTGCTGCAAACTCTCAAGGATATCAGTTAGTTTCTTAGTTCATTATGTGTGAATTCTAGTTACAGTCTGCTGCTTTTCATGATTATGTAATATCTAAGGAAGGCATTCGAGTGGATTCGAAGAAAATAGAGGCAGCAAAGAACTGGCCTGACCCACTTCCTCGATAGACATCAAGAGTTTTTTGGGTTTGGCCGGGTACTATAGAAGATTTATTGAAGGGCTTTCTTTCATAGATGCCCCTTTGACCAGGTTTACTCAGAAAAAGGTTAAGTTTTAGTGGTCTGATCAGTGTGAAAAGAACTTCCAAGAATTGAAGTCTAGGTTTACCAGTTCTATAGTTTTGGCTCTACCAGAGGGTTTAAAAGACTTTGTTTTTTATTGTGATGCATCTAGAGTTGGCTTGGGTTATGTTCTGATGTAGCGTAGTAAGGTGATTACTTATGCTTCCAGACAGCTTAAGATTCATGATAAGAGCTACCCGACTCATGATCTTGAGTTAGCAGCAATTGTTTTTGCTTTGAAGATCTGGAGACACTACCTGTATGGTGTTCATATGGACGTGTTTACTAACCATAAGAGCCTGTAGTATGTGTTTACTCAGAAGGAATTTAATCTTCATCAGAAAAGGTGGCTTGAGCTTCTTAAGAACTATGACCTGAGTGAGCTTTACCATCTGGGTAAGGCCAATGTAGTGGTTGATGCACTTAGAATATTATTCATGGGTAGTGTGTCACAGGTTGAAGAAGGGAAGGAGGAATTAGCTACGGATGTTGATAACGCTCAAGTGTACTCTCCAAGATGGAGGTATCGGCGATCGTTAAGCAAAACAAAATTTATATTACCCGATGGGAGTCGAGGTCAATCCCACAGGGAATTGAAGCTTAGCCAAAGAGATTGTAGAAAAGACTTCACAACGAGAGTCGATTGTCCAAACAATAAATAATGTAAAAGGAGGGAATTAGGAATCTGTCACAATTCAATTCCAAAACAAATGATCAAAAAAATTGCAAGGTGTAAACGTTATAGAGGACGACTAGGGATATATTTTCTGATAAGACCTTAATACGGGTCAAGGTACTTGCTTAATTGCGTAAATGCCTACTAAATAACATAGGTAGTATTGGTTTTAGGCATGATTGTTAATCTCTTGATCACAAAATCATTCATCCAAAGATATTTATTCAAGCACCATTGTATAGGCATAAACCAACAAATATAGGCTTGGGGAGGTCACACTATTTCAAGCTTAAGCCCTTAAATAGGTGTTTCCGATGAATTGAGCTATTTCTAGCCTCAATCTAAGTTGAATCCCAAGTACCCATTAGCAATTTCACATCCGAAATCATGAACCCTTTTGTCAAGCAAGAACACAATGAAGTTAATTAAATCAATATTTGTAACCACAAATTTTAGAGTTAAGATATGGTGAAATCACTAGAACCATATCATATTAGTAATTATAAATGCAAATAAGCAAGACCCATACCCTTTTATCAAGTACCCATAATCAACACATCCCTAGACAAGGAGACTTAGCCACTCATGCTAAAAAGGAAGAAGAAAGTATACCCATAGGGAAATTCAAATTCCTTTTCATTAATTGTAGCAAGAATCCAATATCCAAGCTCAAATTTAAAAATCCAAGGTTGAAGATTGAGAGAAGAATTGAAACCCTCTTTCTTGCCTTGGTAAAGAAACTTTCTCAAAAACTGAAAAACTATTCAAAACTATGGAAAACTATGCCTAAATTGGGTTCTACAATGTTCCCAAATCATCACATAAAAATGGATAAAATGGCTTTCGGGAGTTGTGCGGCGCGATGTGCGTTTCACACATCATCTTGTGTGCATCACACAGCTCTGCACAACCAAAGTTGTGACTCAACCGACTTATAATTTCCATGCAAAGTGGGGTACAGTTCACACCAATCCTTGTGCATGTCGCACGGCGGTCACACCCCTTAACAGATCCTTATTTTCCCTTCTGAGCTTCCTGTGGAGCAACATGCGGACCACACCTTGTGTTGTGTGTGTCGCACGAGGTCAACACCTCATGACAAAATCTTAGTATCTTCCGATCAAATTTACACTTCAACTCTTTTTGAGTTCTTTTGGGTCCATTTCCTTGTATTCTTCCCTAGGACAAGAGTACTTGCATTCATGTCAATAAAGGCCATAAGAACCTCTAAATCTTATCAAACCATGGAAATAATTCATGAGTAAAAGTTCAATAAGTTGGCAGATTACCGACTTATCAAGCCCACAAACTTGAACTATTGCTTGTCTTCAACCAAGATACTCATAAGGTAAGGAATGAATTATGCTCTAAATATCAATCAAGCCACAAAAGACTAATCTTTTTTTAAAAAATAATAAACAAAAAGACTCAATTAAAAGACTCGACTACCATGCTCGTCTCAATTTCAACCACCACATTATCAAGGCAATTGATCATTTCAAAACCTTTTCAAAGGACCTCATTTCTCATTCAAAAATCAAGGGAATTTTGTCGTTCGAAACAAGATATAAATCATCTCAAGTCATTGGAATGGACCATTAAGGTTTGCCTTTAGATTCGCCGCACAACTTGTCTCATTTATTCCTTTCAATTGAAATAGAGACTTCATGTTCTAATTCGAGTGAATGATGCCACTCACCATAAGAGAGAATCCCACTCACAATCATGCAATTTCATAATACAAGGGATCATAAGAGAACCAATAACACTCTCACTCTCTCAAGGAAGTTCAAGTGCACACATGTCGAACCATAGGCTTGCCCATCATGTACATCGCCACTAATTAGAGTGGCCAAGCTCGGAATCACTAAGGACTTGAGGGTTATGATATTGGTTAGGCCTAAGGTGAGGATTGCATTTGGCTAAAGTTACTAAACCTCCCTAACGCTCTTTCTCTTTATATTGAACATCGCTCACATTTTTGAACTTTGACTTCACCTTATTTCTCCCTCACACATCCTAAGCTTTTCTCTTTCAATCTTGATCATTCTACCTCCTTGTAACACCTTTATTTGGTAGCACCAATTATTTTATTTTCAGTTTGCTCATTCTATTGAACTTTGGAGCAATTTTCAATTCAACATAAGGTGCTACCTTGCACTTGAAGTGTGTTCCTTTTCTTCTCCATATTAAACACATACACCCCCAAACTTAGGCTTTTTCCTATGTGGTCATTTCATTCCCCCCTATACTTAGGCTTTTAACCTACTTTTTAATTCTAAGCCATTAGGGAGGACGGGTGCCAAGATAGAGGTTACAAAAAGGTTAAGGTATCGAGCAAGGAGCCAAAGAACGGTCATAATCTCAAAAAGGGTTCACTAGGATAGATGTCAATGGAAGTCATTTGGGTAAAGTGGCTATTCAAAAAGGGCCTAGGATCATCTTCCAAGCTCGATCACATCTAGATTTTCACCTTGAATCACATTGGGGGCAAGTTCTAGATGACATGCATGCACAAGAATCAAGGTAAAGCCTCACCACACAAGGCATCATGCCACATGATTCCTTCACTTTAGTCTCAAGATCAATTGGGACAAATGACTTTTGACTAGATATTTCGAGTTCATTACACACTCGTTTGTGGACCAATCAAGCCAAACCGAGAGTGTGCAAGTCATGTCAAGAGAGTGCTTTCCCAAAAAAATCATTTTCCCTCTTTCCTTTCCTTTTCAAAAATGTCTTGCCAAGATTTCTTTTTGGTAGGTCCAATTCGAGAAAAGTGAGCACGGACTCAAAATAAACTAAAACTTGGCCTTTTCCCTTAAGAAAGTCGCCTCTCAATCTATCATAGGGAAACACCAACCCGGTTTGACACAAAAACAAAACAAAATCAAAATAAACAAAATATTTGCTCCTTGGGAAAGAACTGTGGTATTAAGAAAGCCCTCATAGTTAATTGCTAAACTACTATTAACAAGGCGACTACCAAATTTGTGTGCTCATGAAACATTTGAAATACAAGCCTCGACGTAGGCCCTTAGTGCATTTGCAAGGCACATGTATTGAAACAATGGGAACATGTAACACTAACCCGGTGCACAATTAAGATTAACTTCATGCTTGACGAAGGCACAATTAAGTATAAACAACATTAAAAGGCCTGACAAGGGCAATATGTGATCAAAAATTACAGATCCCCCAAACTCAAAGTAAGCATAGTCCTCGATGCACAAAAATTATACAGAGAAGAATGAGTGCAAAATCTCCCTGGTGATGCTACTGGTGGCGACGACGCTTCCTTGAGTAAACCTAATGAGGTGGACTATGAGATCGAGGCAGTGATGATGCCGATGGAAGGATATAAGTATGCGCTGGGTCAATTTGAAAACCTACCAACTCGGGTATTGCAGGGTTCCATAGCAGCTTAAGGGGACCGAGAGGGTCATCCATGAACTGTCTGTCCTCGGCGGTCATCAATTCATGATAAGAAGGTGGCAGTGGTAACCAACTTGGCCTAGGTAGATGCCTCTATTAAGGCACAGGTGAATCAGGAGGATCCAGATATTTCTGAGCTGATGGTTCATCAAACACTGCTTGAGTTTTGGAGGTACTTGCATCACCATTTGGGTCCTAACCCATGCACCAATCATCGGGAGGGCTATCAGCCTTTGGAGAGGACGTAGAGTTCGGGGCTGGTAGATTAAGATCCCAATTAGAACAATTTGGCTCAACATGCAGTATTACTTGCCTAAGCTCATCAACCTCCACTTCCAAAGTATCCACTTTAGCACAAAGCTTGCTCACACTTGATATTATCGTCTTCAAAGCCACTTTAATAGAGGATTGAATCATGCATTAGATGTCCCTAGCTAACTTGTGAAAGCGCTCCTCATTATGTTGAACAAAGTGAGAAAGTTGAAGAAAAATACTAGAGGGGGATGTTGTTGGGGGAGCCATGTGGGTTGTGTTTGATGCCTCATGAGATGGGGATGGAAAGTACAATTGATAAGAAGAAACAATCTCAGGTCTTCCCATAGCACTTGGGGCTTGAGAAAGGTGTCTTTTCTTGACATGCAGGGCATCATTGTCTCGCCTAGTATCCAATTGAACCATTTCTGTAGCCTGGCTAATTCTGTTCAAAGGACGAATTCATGGACAGCTTTCTTGGAAACACATGAGGCAAATGAGGACAGGAAAAACCATGGAGGTGTTCTCTTGTCTTGCTCTCTGCTTCAGCTATCCGGCAATTATCTCCCTCTCATGTAATGCAAGGCTAGTTATCACACAAGCAATCAAAATAGGCTCCTCTATGCTCACCTTTGTCTTGTGCCCGGTTGGAATGAGTCGTGCACACACAAAATCTAACCATATCCGAGCTTCAAACTTGAGGTCAGAGTGAAGAATGGGCCTTTTTGAAATGTCCCAAAGAGGAGTCCCCTTAGCGATTATACTTGCCACCCACTCATATTGATCCTTTTTTTAGCTACACTCTATGTAATGTGACTCTGGGACTGGTTTATCATCCCATATAGCAAAATGGATGGTTGCAGGTGTGATATCTATTTCCCTTCCTCTCACCAAAATAGAATCGATGCATGGGAGCTTGCTTATTGGACCCTTATTCTTCAAAATATGTTGTCTAGCCCAATAGGAGGCATAGAATTCCCGCACCAACTCTGGGAAATATAGGCCCAGAGTCTAGGCAAAGTGGGTCCAAATTTGTTCCTGAAACTATTTGGGGATATTTGGAAAATCAGTTTCAAATACTTTCACATCCAACCCTTTTTCTTAAAAGATGGGTCACTTCTCCCAAAATTTCAGATAGTATGCTTCCATCCACTCGAGGCCAAATCGAATTTCAAACTCACTAGGAACCTTATCTTGCACAGGCAAGTTTACATTTGTGGATGTTGAAGCTTTATTTGAGGAACACCTCTTTTGGTGACACCTATTGGATGACATAGTCGTGTAAATGGAGGTTAGCAGTAGGTCCAAGTATCTGTACACAACCTAGGAGTGTAAAAATAAATCTACAAACTACAAGAACGGAATGCAAAAGAGTAGAAAACAAACTAGGTATCTGATAGCTCATGCGGACCATGTGCGAAATGCACAAGGCGTAGTGCGCATCACATGTAATTTTGCATGAGATACCAGAAACCTACATAGATTTCTACACTGAGGTGCAAAGCTAGTGTAGTTAGCACAAGCTGAAGCATACGTCGCACCATGCTTTACCTTTTGAAACAGTGAACTGGCAGCATCTTCTTACAAGGTGCGGTGCCTTCTGTATTTCGCACATCGAGATCTATGCGTCACATGAAAAATGCACAAGGAAATAGTTGGAATTTTTGGTTTCTTGTGTTCTTGTGAATTACTCATGTGATTCATAGAGCAAGATCTGCATTAAGCACTTGGCACCGAGCAGCAAACAAATAATTAAACAACTTAAGCAATAGGGTCAAACATTATATGAGCCAAACTAAATCATTCGGGTACTTAGACTTCCCCGAAAACCATTATCACAATTCAAAGCAAAAGAAGAACTCAATGACTTCCCTTAAGAAGGACGTTACCTCGTCTATTATTGGGAAAATAAGGCTTCAATTACAACAATTAGGCACATTCATTCAACAATAATTCCTACCTCCCAACCAAATCTTAAAACCAATAAGCATATTTAATAAATTACATGGGCACAAAAGAGTAGCAAGTTACACCTCGAAACATTAATTCTCAACCAAACCTCATAACAATGATGATTTACCGTTAAGAATGAGGTCACCCAATCTATCCTAGGGCCAAATCATGCATCAATCACAAGTGGGTTACTCATACTTCACCCCAAACATAGATTTTCAAGATACTACAATCGACATGCACTATCACAATATTAAGTTCTACCAAGTTGATCCTAAGCAAAATCAACATTATAACCCAAAAATGGGCACCCATAAATTTTGGATCTCACCCAAAATAAACATGGAAATTCCAAGGAGAATGCTTCACAATATGAGTTTCCAATCATCATAATAACAAGTATTTAACATCGGGGAACTTACCGCAAGTGAAGATTAAGCAAAAGGAAGTAAAAATCAAAGCTTTTGAAAGATCAACAATGGTGACCCATGACTTTTCCCAGAGATGACAGTGGCGGTTACTGGATTGTGGCGGTGGAGAGTTGTGGGTGAGAGGAGGAGAAGATTTTTGGGAGAGTTTGAGGGATTTATGGAGGATTTTAAGAGAGAGTTGAGAGAGTTTTGGGATTAATATGGGAGAAGAGGGTGAAGGTGGAAGTTTAAAGGAGAAAACAAAGAAGAAAAGTAACCAGGTCAGTCTACGGGTCGGGTCAGTCACTGGATAGGTGTTTAAAAAATTTCAAAACTTACCTTGGTGCACTATGACGTGCGATTCACACAAGCTCTTGTATGGACCGCATGTTGCTTCACACCTCACCTTTCTCATGCCTAAACTTGGCCCCTCTTATGTTATGGTATACGACAGAGGTGCGACGCGTACAAAGGCTCATGTGAAATGGAAAGCCCAGCGCACATCACCTTCGACTCAATATGTTTCCTTCATATCACTGCTTTGGGATACGGTGGCCTATGCGATGCGCACAATAGCTCATGTGAATTGCACGACCATCCGCACATCTTTTTTTATCTTATTTTTTCACTTTGTCATTTTTTCTCTACATATATTCCTAAAACAAACCAAAAACAACAAAAAGGTAATGAAAAACAACGTAAAAACACTTGGGTTGCCTCCCAAGAAGCACATGATTTTACTTCATGGATCGACGATAGTACCTCAAACTTTAATCATTTTCGGATAGCATACCAATCCGATTGGCTTGGCCCCACCACAAGAAAGGGAATCGCTCTATCAACAACATCAAAATATCATCTTGTTGCCCATTTGGCAACACCTCAAACTTGGGCATTTTTCCCACTTTAAACATCTCATGGACACTATCAAGCTTGCCCTAAACATCTATCACCGAGACTAACCGTAATTCATCCGGAGGCTTTATGGGTTGGCATACATTGAATGTCACTACCTTGCTTCCCACTCAAAATTTGAGTTCTCCAAGTTCAACATCCACAAGTGCTCTCCTCATAGCCAATAATGGTCGCCCCAAAATGATGGGCACCTCAACATCTACTTCACAATCTAAAACCATGAAGTCCATCGGGAGAATAAATTTATCGACCTTCACCAATACGTCAAGTAGGATCCCTACCGGATGCTTAATGGACCTATCAACCTTGAGTAGTCGTGTAGATGTAGGTTTGGGCATACCCAATCCTAACTTCTTAAAGATTACTAGGGGCATCAAGTTGATACTTGCCCCTAAATCACACAAGGCCTTATGAAACACAAACAATCCTATAGTGCAAGTATGGTAAATGCACCTTGGTCATCCCATTTTGTAGCAACATTACTTGTGAGATTCAGCCTCCTCCCTCTCATCATCCATTTCAATATCCATCAGGACGTTCGGTGCACTAAGCTTCACCCCAACTTTCGGTTCTATAACATCTTTTACATGCACAACCTCTTTTTCTTTGTCACATGGCTCCACAATATCCACAACAGGATTTTAAACACTTCACATGGCTCCACAATATAAACAACAACTGGCCTCTCCACGACATCCATAACAGGCTTTTCCACCACACCACTCATTATTTCACTTCTACTAACAATAGCCATAACATGAGCGTCATTTTTGGGATTGGTTAGGGTGTTACTAGGGAGTGTTTGCTTCATTCCCAGATTGATTTGAGTGGATAGATGGTTCATTTGAGCCTCAAGATGCTTGATTGAGGCCGAATGAGAGCTCACGGTTTGATGAAGTGTTGAAACTTCACTTTTAAGCTCACTAACCTTGGTATTTGTTATGTCTACCTTCTTCAAAACCAAGGACAACATGTACTCTACATTTGAATGACCAAGATTGATTCTGGTGGGTTAATACAAGGAATCCAACTTATTTGGAGGTACGTATGGATTTGAGCTCTGATGGTTGTATCTATCACCTTCTTTGTCATGGTATCTCCAATTTCCATCTCATTCTTTGTCCCTATTCCAACCTTATTCTCATCCCTCGGGCGAAAAAACCCAGGGCAAGAACCTGCTGACAAGTCACAAAGTTTACCATCCACGATGGTCATTAGCTCGTCATCACTAGTCTTGATCTTCGATGTACTCACATCATTCACGGACTTAGCACTTACGACCCCCATCATATGCTTGGCCAATAAGTCTATTTGCATCATAATTTTGGCCATAGTCTCATCCCTCTCTTTATCCTTTCTCTTCATCTCATTAGTCAAAATAGATGTGGTCACTCCCGAGGTAGGAATGTCAGCCTCCCTTGTGTGCCAAGCTTGGTTAGTCTTGCTCATTCTCTCTAAAAGAGCCGAGGAGAGAGCAAATTGTTAGTCCATAAGGTACCACCCCAAGGTTGTTGGCCACTGACTTGTTCATTGAGTTTAAAGCTCTATAAAAGTTTTATAGCAAGACATCATCCAGCAGTTCGTAATTGGGACACAATAATAGTTTATTTTTAAATCTCAACCATGCCTCGTGTAAAGGCTCCTAGTGAAGTTGGCGAAAGTTGGTCATTTCATCCTTTAACTACATCATCCGTGAGGGAGGGAAAAATCTTATTGTGAAAGCATCTATCAACTCAGCCCAAGAGGTGATTGACCTCTTTGGTAATTCCTTCAACCAAGCCGTGGCATCCCCCGTTAGAGAGAAGGGGAATAGGAAAAGCCGAATAAATTCTTGGGGAATGTTTTTGAAGATGAAAGGTTGGCATATCTCCACGAAGTTTCGGATTTTCCTATTTGCATCTTCGTGTGCTTCTCCTCCTCAAAACATACCTTTATTTATATAAGAATGGAGCATTGTGCTAGTTACGTGGAACACCACATTTCAAATTATGGGAGGTAGGTAGATTAAACCTACTCCCACTTGAATTATAGGTTCATTGGCTACGTCCATGAACCCATCGACACTTCCGTTGTCTCCCATTTCGCTCATGGGCTGCCTATACAATGGAATAAAACAACAAACCAAATAAAAAGAACAAACACTCTACAAGGCAATTTCAAGTCACAATCAGAAAATCTATTCAAACACAATTCTCCAGCAATGGCACCAATTTTGATAACGCTCAAATGTACTCTCCAAGATGGAGGTATCGGCAATTTTGAAGAAAAATAAAATTTATATTACCTTACGGGAGTCGGGGTCGATCCCACAAGGAATTGGAGCTTATCAAAAGATACTATAGAACAGACTTCACATTGAGAGTAGATTATCCAAACAACAAATAATGTAAAAAGGGGGAATTGGAAATCTGCTACAATTTAATTCCAAACCAAATGATAAAAATAAATGCAAGGGGTAAACAATATAGAGGACGACTAGGGATGTATTTCCAATAGGACTCAAATATGGGTCAAGGTACTTGATTAATTGCATAAATTCCTACTAAATAACATTGGTAGCATTGGTTTTAGGCACGATTGTTAATCTCTCGATCACACAATCTTTCATCCAACCGTCTTTATTCAATCACGATTGTTTAGGCATAAACCAACCAATATAGGCTTAGGTAGGTCATACTATTTCTAGGTTAGACCCTTAAATGGGTATTTTCAATGAATTGAGCTATTTCTAGCCTCAATCTAAGTGGAATCCCAAGTACCCACTAGCAATTTCACATCAAAAATCATGAACCCCTTTTGTCAAGCAAGAACACAATCAAGTAAATTAAATCAATGCTTGCAACCATAAATTTTAGAGTTAAAATATGGTGAAATCACTAGACCCATATCATATTAGCAATTATAAACATAAATCAGCAAGACCCACACCCTTTTATCAAGTACCCATCATCAAACTATCCCTAGAAAAGGAGACATAGCCACTCATGCTAAAGGAAGAAGAAAGTATACCATAGGAAAATTCAAATTCCTTTTCATTAAATTTAGCAAGAATCCAATATACAAGCTTAAATTTACAAATCCAAGGTTTAAGATTGAGAGAATGAATTGAAACCCTCTTTCTTGCCTTGGGAAAGAAACTTTCTCAAAAACTGAAAAACTATTCAAAACTATGGAAAACTACGCCTAAATTGGGTTTTAGAATGTTCCAAAATTGTCATATAAAAAAGGACAAAATTGCCCTTCAGGAGTTGTGCAGCGCAACATGCATTTTTCATATCATCTTGTGCACGTCGCATAGCTCTGCACAAGAGAAGTAGTGACTCAGCTTACTTCAAGTTGTCATAGGAAGTGGGGTGCATTTCACACTAGGCCTTGTGTATGTCGCATAGCAGCCGCACCCCTTAACATATCCTTCTCTTCTATTTTGACTTCATGCGGAGGAACATACAGACCTCACCCTATGTTGTGTGTGTCACATGAGGTCCACACCTCACGATAGAATCTTTGTCTCTTCTGATCAACTTCACACTTTAACTCTTTTTGAGCTCTTTTGGGTCCATTTTCTTGTTTTCTTCCCTAGGCTAAGAGTATCTGCATTCATGACAATAAAGGCCATAAAAACCTCTAAATCTTATCAAAACATGGCAATAATTCATGAGTAAAGGCTCAAAAAGGTGACAGATTACCAACTTATCAAATGTTCATTGGCTTGCTCCGTTAGGGGTTCACCTCACAGATTTAGTGAATGGTGATGTGATAGTTCTAAATGGGTCAAAATATCCTTTAGTGGTTGAGGTGAAGGCGAAGTAAGATAGTGATCCTATTTTGCATCACTTAAAAAGTGCAGTCCATCAGCAGAGGGTAGAGGTTTTCTCCTAAAGGGAAGATGGTGTCTTTTGCTATCAGGGTGAGTAGTGTGTTCAAGATGTGGATGGGTTGATACAATGTATTTTTTCAGAGGCTTACAATTCTAAATATTCAATTCACCCAATTTTACCAAGATGTACCATAACCTACAGAAAGTTTATTGGTGGAATGGCATAAAAAAACATTGTAGATTTTGTGGCTAAGTGTCCCAACTATTATCAAGTGAAGGTAGAACTTTAGAGATCAGGTGGTATGAATCAGGATATTGACCTTTCTACTTGAAAGTGGAAAATAATCAATATGGACTTCATTACAGGCTAACCGTGTACTCGCTGATAGTATGACCCTATTAGGGTGATAGTAGACAGGATGACTAAGTTAGCCCACTTTTTAGCTATCAAGACTTCTCTACATCCGTGAGATAGTTAGGTAGCATGGGGTTCCCTTATCTATCATCTCAGATAGGGGTACTCAATTTACACTGCAGTTTTAGAAATCATCTTAGAAGGGTCTTGGTACTCAGGTTAATCTTAGCACAACTTTTCATTCGTAGACAGATGGTTAGGAAGTGTGTACTATACAAACCTTAGAGAATATGTTGAGTGATTGTGTGATTGATTTCAAAGGAAATTGTGATAATCATTTACCTCTTATAGAATTTGCCTACAATAACAACTTCCATTCTATCATTCAGATGGCTCTGTACGAGTCACTTTATGGGCGAAGGTATAGATTGCCTATAAGGTAGTTTGAGGTAGGTGAAGCAGCGTTGATAGTGCCAGATTTAGTCTATGAACTATGGAAATTTTTAGCTCATTAAGGAGAGATTAAAGATTTCTCAGAGTCGACAGAAATCCTATGCAGATATGAGAAGAAGAGACTTAGAGTTTGAGGTTGATGATTGGGTGTTTTTGAAGGTTTCACCCATGAAGTGTGTAATAAGATTTGGTAAGAAGGGGAAGCTTAGTTCCTGATGTGTAGGTTCATGCAGGATTCTGAGAAGGGTTTGTAATGTGCATTACGATTTAGAGTTGCCAGCTGATTTAGCAGTGGTCCATCCACTCTTCCATATGCCCTTATTAAAGAAGTGTATTGGTGATACGACATCAGTTGTGCCATTGGAGAATGTGGGTGTGAAGGATAGTCTCACCTATGAAGAAGTTGTAGTTTAGATTCTTGATCATTAGGTTTGAAGGCTAAGGAACAAAAAAGACGCTTCAGAGAAGGTTCTTAGGAGGCGCCAGTCAGTTGAGAGAGCTACTTGGAAAGTAGAAGCAGCCATGATGACCAAGTATCCTTACCTCTTCCCCTCCGATCCAATTTCAGCTTGAGGTGATAGTTTCCTCCTTAGTATGTCCCTTCAGTTCTATTCCATAAGCCATGCTCATGTTCCTATTATGCATTCATGTTTTACGAATTCAGTTTAACCATGTTTCAGTTAGAACTCAGTCATTGTGCATGTACCTCAGTTTTTTTATGTTCTGTTGGTAGGGAATGCAACTCTTTACCTTTGAACTAAGCTTACTTAATCTTTATTAAAAGATGAATGATCCCTAGGAGGAGATATTGTAACACCCCAAAATTCAAACCAGCATTTAAACTTACAATTTTTGAAATTTTTACAGATTCTAGGGTCCACGGACTAAATCCACAAGTCGTTGACAAGTCTCATGGGATTGGCCCTGCAAGTTTTACCTCTGGTCATGAAACAACAAGATATTTTCATGAGCTTTGGAAAGTTCCATGAAGCGTGGTTCCCCCTCGTGGAAATCAGACCTGAGGGTCCTCAATCTTCCACTAACCACGAGCAGGTTCCATGAGCCATAGAGGGTCCCATGGGCCGTGAACCTTACTCATGGAAATTAGACTACAACATGAAATATTGTCCATGAAACCACGAGCCATGGTTTAGTCCACAGGCCATGGTTAGTGCTCGTGCATGCTTGAGCCGTGTTTCTTTATCAATTTTTCAGGCTTAATTCCAGGGGGTATTTTTGTAATTCCCTACTTCTTTAACTCCTAAATTAAGTTGTTTTAGCCCAAATTAAAGAGTTTTTATTCCCACTTAGTTATATTTCCATTCATTCTCTCAAATCAAGTTTCAAAAGGAAGAAAATGGATTCTTTTCTCAAGCTCCACGGCGTAGGGTTCCTCTTCCAAGTCTCCATCTTCAAATTTTGAATAAGAAAGCTTGGAATTCAAGTATGTGGGTATTTAATAAGGGTCTTCTTCCACCCTTATGCATAAAACCTATGATTTTACTTTGGCTTTATGAAATTGAGGAATTAGGGTTCTTACCTGTAACGATATGTTCCCTCATTACTGAAAATATCTATGATAAAGGTATAAAAACCTCATTTTTCATAGGGTTATGATCAATTCCTTGGTATGTGAGTGCATTAGTTATGAATTACGGTCATACAATGCACCTAGCACAAAGTAAAGTTGAAAATGCCCGTATCGATTTAGTTTTGGGCTAAATTTAAACTAAAGTCAACTTTAAACGAGCACTCCTCCTAGAATATAAGGAGTTATGGTTCCTAATACCTACCAAATTAAATATATCTGAGATTTTTTCCAACACCACCGATCGTTTGTTAATCCACTTTTTGAGTAAAAAGTTATGATGATTTTACTAAAGACTGACTGTGCTGAAAAGATATGGCCACTATAGCTGGAATAAGGCCGCTATAGTGGGGCCGCTATAGTAGGATACATGTAGTTAAATATAGTTTTCAGACCTAAAATGTTATTTTACTCCCAAAACTCATTAAAGGTTAGGCTAGAGCAAGGGAGGGGCAATTTCTTCAATTTTCCATTGATTTCCTTCTTTAAGGTAAGTCCTTCCATCAATCTAACAATTGTTTGATTCATTAATCCTTAGAATAACATTTGATTGATCATGGTGGGGGTAGAAAGCTAACCTAGGTAGAATTTTCTGCTGTAAGGGGAAATAATAGGTTGAAAATCCCTTGAATTTGAGTTAGTAGTGATAGATTATGTACTTGGGACTAGAAATTGATCTAACCATTCCAAAATATAGAGTTTTTGAGTAGATTAGAGGGTAGAACTAGTGGGTTTGAATTCAAATGTATTTGTTTTAAGAGTATTTTATTATTTACTCTTATAATTGTTATTATTAGATGATTTAGCCTTCGAAAATGTGAAGAAGAAGGAAGATCATCAGCAACACAGCTTACTTGTTGAAGCAGCTTGGCACCCAGGTAGGCTAGGTTTCACTGAGTAGTTTAGGCCTACTTTTGATTTCATAATATCTTATAGATTGATGAGAGATTTCATATCTAGGTCTTCAGGCACGGAGTCTGGAGAAATAAGTGTATTGTTTGTCTTACTGTTTGGGGTGGAATTTATTGTTATAAGTAATGTTGACCCTGTGCTGAATTGTTGTTTTTATTTTATGGTTGTTAATCTATGGATAATCGTAATAGGGGTAGGTTCTCAGAATTAGGGATGATCGATTGTAAAAGGGGTTTCTAGGTCGTAGAAGATTCACCGGGTTGGTAAACTGGGTGGAAAAATATTATTGTGGTAATGATGAAGTCTTTCTACTTATGTGTCACCCTATGATTGTTCATCCCTGGATTATTGGCTAATGGGACAGGGTCTTAAACCTAGGAATAACTTGAATATAGGGGTCGCCAAAAAATAGCGGAATCCCCAGCCTTGGTTTTTATAGCAAGAGAACGGGAGCAAGGAATGAAATTATGTTGTTGAATTAAAGTTAGATTCCGTTGGGCTGAGTGTGTACCTCAAAATGAGTATTTTGAATCTAAGGGATATGGCTCTATATGCTTACTTATTTTAGCCAGGGGTTGATCTTCGGACATGCTCTATTTGATGAACTCAATGAATCATATCTTCTTGTGATTGGTGTGTTAAAAAAAGGTCATTGTTTACATAAATGAATAACTCAAGTTGACCAAGTATTTGATGGTTATCTATTATTGTAAATACATGCTTAAGGAAGGTAAAGGTTAAATGACATCCTAAGTGTTAATCAAATATAATGAGGTTATGATAAATTCTTGTTGACTATACAAGTATGACTGCTTATTTTCCATTGTGTTTGTTATTATTGTGATATCTATTTTTAATGTGGGATGTACTAGTATTTGGACATCTTCACGAGATTGGTTGATGTTATTCATTGGTTGGCTCGAGTACCATGCTTGGTATAGTTCTATGATTCATTGCATTCTTGGCTCGGGTACTACATCTGGTACAACTTCATTAAATGGTTATCTTGGGTACCACGCCTGGTACAAATTCATTGCATAGTTGGCTCGAATACCACACTTGGTATAATGATTTTCATGGTTGGCTCGGGTACCACGCCTTGTACAAGGTTGCATTGATATTTATTACATGTTTGTTCCTTGAGTGAATCGGGCTTATCTCTTATAGATGTTCATTAGATGTTAGTGCCTTGAGTGAATTGGGTTTATCTATTATTGATGTTCATTACATGTTGGTTCCTTAAGTGAATCGGTCTTATCTGTTATTGATGTTAATCACATGTTGGTTTTTTAAGTGAACCTGGTTTATTTGTTATTAATATTCATTAAGTGTTGGTTCCCAGAGAGGGACGGGATTTATTAGGTCCTTGAGTTGCTGGGTGGTGTGTTATGTGATAAGGTGGTTTTTTCTGTAAACAGGGGTTGCATGTTAGATGTCATAGATCATATCCTAGGGATCCTTTGGTAGTCTAGGTGGCTTGCAAGCCGTGACCTAATTATATGTGGTCTTGTTACTTGCATAGTTAGGCATGGCTTACATGGTTGTTGAGTTCGATAGTTGACTGGGGTTTTTATTGACAGTCATATGGACTTGGCTGTTTCCTATTATCTGGTAATATTTTGTTAATGTCATACATTTGCAATTCCTATTTTGACAAGAGTGATAGGCCATCCAGCGGTGATGTCTAGGCTAGTTTGGCACATGACTAGAGGTTGTGAGGCGTATTGCTTGACTGGTCAAAGATGGGTGAGCTTGGAGGGACTAAGGTTCATAGGGAGTCAGGTTTGACTGGTTTAGTGAAACAAGGCTAGTATTTTGTGAGTGCGTGAACCGATGAGATATCAAGGGTAAGGAACCTAGGGGGTTAAAAACACAGAACTCACAGGTAGTCCATTGTATTGGCTAAGGGCTAAGGGCTAAGGGTCAAAGTAGTTGACTTAGGATCTTAAATTAAGTTATAGACCTGCTAACAGGGGTAGTTAGTAATTTGATTATGAGAGTGAAATTGGTAAGGTATTTTTAGTGTTTGGCAAGATAGGTAGGCTTCGAGAGTCTTAGTGTTATAAGGGGTCAGGTTATGACCAGGATACAAGGGTAGAATGCCTGCTAATGGTGGAGTTGGTAGAGGAATAGGGTAGGGAGGCTTGGGAAAGAATGTATAAAGTCTTTGGTTGATTTACCTAGGTAGTAAGGGTTGTTGATAAATGACCTGGACTGTATAACTTTCAAGTTGTATGTTTTCTTATGATTATTTACATGATATAATGTGGTGGATTTGGGTCAACCGATGATGCCTACTAGTACGTATTATTTGTACTGATACTACTATTGCGATACCTTTTTGTGTATAGTCTGGTTGGAAGATCAGTTGTTGTTTCTAAGGTGATGCGTATAGCAGTCTCCAACAGCTTCTACTCCTCTTTTTCTATGGTGGGAGTTATGTCTTTCTTTTAAATTGTATTTCTTCTTAGAGCTCCTGTACTTGTTTAGACTAGTTCCTAGGGAGGGTTCATGTTATATTTCATTGTACTTGTAAAAGTTTTCACTGTACTCAAAAGTTTTTGTACCTGTTTTTAAATATTAAAGGAATTTTCATATTTCTTATTTATTTTTGCTAGCCCATTTTAAATGGGGTGGTAAGGGTTCTCATATCTAGGTGCTTAGAGTAGGTGCACCCACAGCCTGGTAGTTGGGTCATGACAATTTGGTATCAGAGCCTAGGTTAACAGTCACCCAATACAAGAGAAAATATGGAATAGAGTCCTGCGGATTGGTGTGTTAATATCCATATCTAATCTTCGGGAAGCTATGAAGCATTTTAGGAATATTTTCAACTTCTTTCATTCCTTTTATGCGATCTTTTGCTTGCTTGTATGGTTTGAGTCCAATTAGTATCTCTTGATCCTAATTGGTATCTCAATGAGGGAGAAGGATGTCATTTGACTCCGGCTGAAATGACACAAGCAAGAAAAATTAGAACCAGGAAGGTTCCAATTGGTATCTGGCCTTAGAGGCTATGTAAATGCATGGATGATTGGCTACTGGTCATCCATGAGGCGAATGAAGGATAATAAAATGGACTTGTTAGTAGTGAAACTCAAGATTTATGATTATGTGCATTGCATTGTTTGAATGACTGTAAATGTCTAGTGTGTAATTGCTTGAATAACAATGAAATTTATAGTTAGTTAAAGGTCATAACTTGGTTATGTATTGATGGTTAAGGGGAAATGATTTGCTATGTGGCTTAGCTGAAAGTATGTGCTAATTGTTATGCATGAACTTATCATTGCTAAGAGGATAAAATTGGCTTATGACTGTGGGAGAAACTTTGGTTTTGAGACAGTTGGGATTTGGTTGAAAACCATGGGGAAAAAGAGTTATTATTGCATAATAGCGGGATTTGTTGTTATGAATGGTTTTATTGGTGTGTTTCATAACTAGATTTAAATAATGTGATGCTAGGTTCTTGTTTATAAATTGCTGGGTTTGGTCTTGGGGTTACTTTAAAGACCATAATCCGATTTGAGGTTTTAATGTAGAATACATGAAAGGGGAATAAGGGAATTTTGCAGAAAATGGTAAATATTCTAGGTTGCTGGTGTTGGGGGTTGCCATAACAGTGTGAAAGCCTCTATAGAGAGATGGGAATGGCCGAATCCCTGTCCTATTTTACCCTATTTTATTTTTCATTCCCAGGTTGTTTTAAATTATTAGTTTAGGTGCGAGCTTTGCACGAATTATAAAGATTAGCATCAATGTGCGATAACAGGAAATGGTAGATATGGTATCCCGGGGAATAAAGGTTATTGGCTTGATGTGAGTGATGTTTCCTGTTTTAGGTAACCTATACATATTTGAAAATTTGACCTTATTTGACTAGGTGATTTTTACCTTGATTGAGTAAATACTTGCATTGTAATGATAATGTGTAGTTAGTGAGGAAACCGTGAGATTATGGTAGGACTAAGTTTTAGGGTATTGGTAAAATTATGTTTGTTCATTGGTGGGAATAGTCACTCTTGCAATATTTGGCAAAATAACCCATAATTGGCTGAGTAGTGTTGGACATTGCTCATAGGCGTATTTTATGAGAATGATCATTGGCTGATAGTAGCTCTTGAAAAGGGTATAGTGGAATTCTGGAGAATTTGAAATAAGTTTGCTTGTTCATGATCGATGATCCTTAGTAATACGGTCGGTTGAGGGAGTGGGGCTAGTAAATGGTTTATTGATTAGTCATATCCCTCTTGTTGACCATGATAATACCTGGTGTTAATGCTAATTGAGTAGTAAGGGTGTTCTTGTTATAGCATTGGTTAGGGTTAAATGTCTAGGAAGAATTCTCCCTAGGATGAGAGTTGACAAAAATCTCAGGCTAGGATGGGTTCCAATGGAATGTAGGGGTTGTTTGGTTTAGATATACTTGGTTTCTTGGAGTGTAGTGTTTGATGCTAGTAGGGTGATATCATGATAGGCGGGGGATATAGTATCCCGTAGAAACTTTTGGAATGGATTTCGGGTTAGTAGAACTTCGGGTATAACATTTATCATAAAGGGGTTAGTTCGGAATATCAAAATCTGCATTTTGAATTGTAAAATTGGCCAAAATTGAGACTCTACGGAGTTGCTGCCTCACCTATGTTGCTATAGCGAGAGGCAGGTTACTACCGCAGTGTTGCTATAATGGGAATTTTCCCGCTATAGCGAGGTTGCTATAGTAGGAAAGGGGCCGCTATAGCGCGATCTAGTTCTCATATCATGAAAAATTTATCTTGTCCATTATGTTCAAAATCTTTTCATTTAAGGATATTGACGAGGACCTAGATTTCTTGCGCGCTCGAGGAAGGGTATCGTTCGAGGATGAACAATGGGTAAATTGGTATCTATTATAATGACATGTTCCATCATTACTGAAAATATCTTCGTTAAAGGTATACAAATCACATTTGTCATAGAGTTAGGATATATTCCTTGGTATGTGAGTACATTAGTTATGAATTAAGGTCATACAATGCCCCTAGCACAAAGTTAAGTTGAAAATGCCCTTATCGATTTAGTTTTGGGCTAAGTTTAAACTAAGGTCAACTTCAAACGAGCACTCCTCCTTGAATATAAGGATTTATGGGTCCCAATGCCCACCAAATTAAAGATATCAAAGTTTTCTTTCCAATGCCACCAGTTGTTTGTTAATCCACTTCTCGAGTAAAATGTTATGATTGTTTTACTAAAGACTGTCTGTGCTAAAAAGCTGAGGCCACTATAGCGGGAATTAGGCCGCTATAGCAGGGCTGCTACAGCGGGTTACACGCAGTTAAATACAATTTTTGGACCTAAAATGTTATTTTACTCCCAAAACTCGTTCAAGGTCAGGCTAGAGAAAGGGAGGGGGAATTTCTTAAATTTTCCATTGATTTCCTCCTTCAAGGTAAGTCCTTCCATCAATCTAACACTCGTTTGATTCTTTAATCCTTAGAATAACATTAGAATAATCGTGGTGAGATAAGAAAGTTAACCTAGATAGAATTTTCTGGTGTGTAAAGGGAATTAATAGGTTGAAATCCCTTGAATTTGAGTTAGTGTTGATAGATTATGTCCTCAGGACTAGAAATTGATCTAACCATTCCAAAATATAGAATTTTTGAGTAGGTTGGAGGGTAGAACTAGTGGGTTTAAATTCCAAAGTATTAGTTTGAAGAGTATTTTATTAATTACTCTTATAATTGTTATTACTAGATTATTTAGCCTTCGGAAATGTGAAGAAGAAGGAAGATCATTAGCGGCACAACTTACTTATTGCAGCAGCTTGGTGCCCAGGTAGTCTAGGTTTCACTAAGTAGCTTAGACCTGCTTTCGATTTCATAATATCTTATAGATTGATGGGAGATTTCATACCTAGGCCTTCGGGCATGAAGTCTGGAGAAATAAACGTATTGTTTGTCTTGCTGTTTGGGGTGGAATTTACTATTATAAGTAATTTGACCCTGCGCTGGATTATTGTTTTTATATTATATTTGTTAATCTGTGGATAATCGTATTAGGGGTGGGTTCTTGGAATTAGGGATGATCAATTGTAAAGGGGTTGCTAGATCATAGCGGATTCCCCGAGTTGGTAAATTCGGTGGGAAATTATTGTTTTTGTAATGATGAAGTCTTCCTAATTATGTGTCACCCTATGATTGTTCACCCCTAGATAATTGGCTAATGGGACAGGGTCTTGAACATAGGAATAACTTGAATGTAGGGGTTGCTAGATAATACCAAAATCCCCGAACTTGGTTTTATAGTAAGAGAATGGGAGCAAGAAATGAAATTATGTTGTTGAATTAAAGTTAGATTCCATTAGGCTGAATGTGTACCTCAAAATGATTATTTTGAATCTAAGGGATATGGCTTGATATGCTTACTTGTTTTAGCTGAGGGTTGGTCTTTGGATATGCTGTATTTGATGAACTCAATGAATCATAACTTCTTATGGTTGGTGTGTCAAGGAAAGGTCGTTATGTACATAAATGAATAACTCAAGTTGACCAAGGGTTTGATGGTTATCTTTTATTGTAAATATATGCTTAAGGAATGTAAAGGTTAAATGATATCCTAAGTGTTAATCATATATAATGAGGTTATGTTAAAGACTTGTTGACTATACAAGTATAACTTAATTCTTATTGTGGTTGTGATTGTGATTGTTGTGATATTTGTTATTATTGTGGGAAGTACTAGTATTTGGACATCTTCACGGGATCTATTCATGTTATTCATTGGTTGGTTTGGGTACCACGCCTGGTACAGTTCTATGATTCATTGCATGGTTAGCTCGGGTACCATGCGTGGTATAGCTTTATTGCATGGTTGGTTCGGGTACCACACCTGGTACAGATTCATTACATAGTTGGCTCGGGTACCATGCCTGGTACAAGGTTACATTGATATTCATTACATGCTGGTTCCTTGAGTGACCGGGCTTATCTATTATTGATGTGCATTACATGTCAGTTCCTTGAGTGAACCGAGCTTATCTGTTATTGATGATCATTACATGTTGGTTCCTTGAGTGAATCGGGCTTTTTTGGTATTGAAGTTCATCACAAGTTGGTTTCCTCAGGGAACCAGGTTTATCTGTTGTTGATTTTCATTATGTGTTGGTTCCTTGTGAGGGCTGGGATTTAAACATGTTTTCAGTCCATGATATAGCATTGAGTCACTACATTACATATTTTTCTACTATTACATGTTTTACTATGATTCATGCATAGCTCTCACATACTCAGTATATTGCATAGTACTGATCGCATACATTTTTGTGTTGCATCTCATCATGATATAGATTCAGGAGCTCATTCCCAGACTCGTGGCTAGACCTAGCAGGATTTCCAGTCAGAGTTGGTGAGTCCTCATCATTCAAGGGCTTTTTATGAGTTTTGTCTAGTCTTATGTTTTTCTTTTCAGTACTTAGAGTTATCTAGGGATCATGTCCCAACAACTCATCTTATCAGTAGAGGCTTTTCATACATACATAGTTAGTCGGTATTTCTGGTTTTCAAATTATGATACTCTTAGACCTTTATCTTTATGATGAGTTGGTTTGCTTACTATTCTATTTATGCTTCCCCTAGGAATGTCTATGTTATGTTTAAGTCATGCTAAGACCAAGGGTTAGCTTGATATCACTTGTGGTCTCAGATCTCGTATTGTGTCTAGGGGGTAGCCTCGTGGAGTGACACTACTTTAATTTCCTTTTTGGATATCTTATGTCCCAACACAATGCTTTCTTTCACCATGAAGTAACATTTTCTCCCAATTTAGAACCAAATTATTTTCTTCACATCATTTTAGCACGTTTGTCAAATGAGTTAAACAATCTTCAAATGAATCACCCACAACAGAGAAATCATCCATGAAAATTTACATGGTGTCTTCTATCATATCTGAGAAGATTGACATAATACACCATTGAAAAGTAGCCAAGGCATTGCAAATCCCAAATGGCATTCTTTTGAATGCAAAGTTTCCTTACGAACAGGTGAAGGTTGTCTTCTCTTAATCTTCGAGGGTAATTGAAATTGGGTTATAACATGAATATCCTTCAAAAAAACAATTATATCCTCCCCTAGCTAGTTGATCAAGCATTTTGTCCATGAACATGAGAGGGAAGTGGTCCTTCTCCGTCCATGCATTTAGCTTTCTATAATTCATTCATACCCTCTATCTGGTCACTGGCCGGAGGGCTATCATTTCATCTTTTTCATTTGTCACTACATTGATTCCTCCTTCTTTTGGAATGCATTGGACTGGACTAACCCACGTGTTGTCGGCTATTGGAAACATGACCCCTGCATCCAACCATTTGGTGATTTTTTTTTACCACCTCTTGCATAGGTGGGTTTAGTTTTCTTTGATACTCAATAGATGGTGTGCAATTCTCTTGGAGATTAATCTTATGTGTGCAAATACCCAAGGGGATGCCAATTATATCAGCGATGGTCCACCCAATTTCCTGTTGTGCTTCCTTAGGACATCAAGTAAAGCTTCCACTTGCCCTTCTTCCAACTTGTTGGAGATGATTACCAGTAGAGTTTCATTAGTACGTAGATATGAATACCTCAAGTGTAATGGTAGGGGTTTAATTTCCCACACCGGAGGTACAATGATTGAGGTTTAGATTAAGGAGTTTGATGATTCTTTAAATTCAGATCGAGTTTCTTAGGTTGGTAATAATATGACCCCAATCCTACCAAAGCATTACACACCTCTTCATAACCATCAATGTCTTCACTATCACGATTCCACAAGACCGCTTCAAAAGACTCTTCCAAAAATCTTCCTTCCAATTTTCGCTCAATACTTTCTTTAATATTATCAATGGTGAACACACTTCTAGGTCATTGGACTGCTTTATTGATATACATATATCAAAGGTTGCTTCTTCATTATTTATTGAAAACTTATGTTCCCCATATTTCACATCAACCAACGCACGCCCTGTGGTAAAACATGGTTGCCCCAATAAGATTGGTATTTCAAAGAGATCGATGTAATCAAGTATCACAAAATCCAATGGGAAAATAAGCCGGTCCACTCTCACCTAAATATCATAAGATATCCCAATGGGACACTTCATCATTCTATCCGCCATAAGCAATTTTATTCCTATTGGAGTGGGAGAACCGAGTTCCAATTTCTTGAAGGCAGTAAGAGACATCAAATTAATACTTGTTTCATCATCACATATAATTTTCACCAATTTATGCAACCCATTTGTATACCAAATAGTGAAAACACCACGATCATGCGGATTGACTACAAAATAGTTTGTCATTATGGCACTATATCGAGAGGGCATGCCAACTACTTCACATTCAATAAGTCCCTTCTTGCTACACATCCCTTTCATAAATCTTGCATAGTTGGGAATTTTAGTGAGGGTATCTTTCAATGGAACATTGATTGAGATTTTCTACAACCTGGAGTCAAACTCTCTAGATTGATCTTCTTCTTTCCCTTGTACAAAATATTATGGGAAAGGAGGGGGGAATTTAGGAAAAGGCTTTCACACCTTGAGAATCTTGTTCTTTTGGCTCTCAGCCTCCTCCACACCATTGCGAATGGCCTTGCATAACCCTTATCACCCGTGGATCTTAATGGGACCTCTTCAACAAACAAATCCATACATTTTACATCCTTTCCACACTCAATTTGGTAGGCCAGCCAATTCATTCTTTCTTCAAGAAGCTTGATGGAGATAGAGTGAGACATTACAATATGAGTAAGGGACACAAGATCATGTTTTAGCTCACGAATTCTCGTATCGGTTGACACCACCCTCTCTAATACTCTTTCAAGCATGATTTTAACTTTTGATTTGGTGAATTCTTCTATTCTCCTTCTATCCTCTCTTACGGCACACGCTCTTGGTTCTGACCTTGATTCCCATGCTCATGTCTCAAAGGGATTTGAGTTGCCCCTTGAAGACTCGCATGGGAACCCATACCATGGTTTTCAATAATTTAAGCTTCTCCATCATCAAGGTAATAAATATCATCATCCACTAGCTCTTTGGCTTCACACTTATTAATAGTGTTTAGAATTTCTACCTTTTGCTCTTTCACATTCTTAGTCATCGATTTGAGGATAGTGCTGATGATTATTATTTCTCTATCTCTTCATGCATTATTTCTCTTAAACTCGTCAAGCACATTTGCAGAGATGACACCCATTTCCCCTTGGCTTTCCAAGTATCCCAAGCATGATTTGCTTTAGTCACCTTTTTAAGAAACACCTTAGTGAACTCAAATGTTTGGTCCATTATAGTACCCCCATCCAAATTATTGATGATGGTCTTGTTCGTATGGTCTAAAGAGCGATATAAATATTGGAGGAGTATGTTGTCTGGAAGGCCACGAGTAAGACATTTAGCTACTTTTCTCTTAAACCTTGACCAACTCTCATGGAGAGGTTCACCATGAAATTTCTCAAATTTAATAATTTCATCCCTTATTTGTAGCATTCTGCAAAGGGGAAAGAATCTATAAAGAAATGTGGTGAGAAATTATCCCAAGTAGCTATTGTTCCCATGGGTAACTCTTCAAACTAAATTGTAGCTTCTCCTGTGAGAGAGAAAAGAAAAAAGCGCAACCTAATAGATTCTTGACTGATATTGTTTATGGCAAACAGTTGGCATACTTCCACAAAGTTCTGTATGTGTCGGTGAGCATCCTTGTGGTGTATTCCTCCAAATAACCCCTTTATTTGTAATAAGTGGAGCATGGTGCTAGTAATTTGGAAGGTTGCATTACCTACTGTATGAGGTAGAAGAATAGCACCTTGCATGTCTTCTTGACCTCCTATGTAATTTTCTTCCATTTGGTTTCCAACACTAGCATAAGTGCTAGCTTGGGTTATGCTTTGCCTATTCACAATACAAAAAACAACAAAAATGTAAAAGAGAACAAGATGCTAAACTAAAGTGAATCAATAGACAATAAATGACAAATCAAAAGCTAATCCCCGAAAATGATGTCATTTTTTATAACATCCAAAACAAATCTCCTGAAAGATGTGGCAACAGTCGTCGAGCAAAACAAAACCTAATGCGAGTCAAGATTGAATTTACGAGAATTGGTACGGAGATTAACCATAAATTGTAATTTGATTCACAAGAGTAAGGGTAATGTTCAAGCAAGTAAATTAAATGGGGGAATAGGTTTTGGGAACAAGAATTGAATTTGTAAGAAAACAATGACGTAAACACAAGAAATTATATCAAGATTGGAAGACTAGGGGTGTGCTTCCGATGAGGTCATGCATTGGGATTGGGGTGGATTATTCAAGTTAATTGATTAAAGTACGGGTAGCCTTGGTTCAAGTCATGCTTAGTTTTTTTTCAACCCACTAAACATATATACACTATGGTCTCCTTTGAACCCCATAATTGAGCAACAATTCAATCAATTGGCTTAGGTGAGTCAAGCTATTTCTAGCCTCAGCTCTTAGGTGGAAATTTCCTAAATCAAGCTATTTCTAGCCTCAATTTATGGTGGAAATCACAAATCCATACTATTGAATCCTTACCCAATTCTAGAACTTCTTCTTCAAGCATGAACATAATTAATAAGCTAAATTAATATTTGCAACCACCAATTTTATAATTAAAACATGAAGGATTCAATAGACCCACAAATAATAATCAATTATAAACCAAAAAATTCAACACCCATCCCCGAATTCAAACAACCATTATGCACACACCCCGAGAATTGAATTTAGCTACTCATAATGAAGGAACAAGAGAATATACCAAGTGGATTTTCAATAATTCCATTCATCTTCTATAACTATCTTCAATTCTAAGCTTAAATATTCAATAATTGTGTTTTTCAATTAAAGGATGAAGAAAGCTAAGAAAACTTGTATTCAAAGGAGTACTCTAACAACTATATCCTAATTGGAAAACAACCTACTGTATATTCCTTGCACAGATCCCAAAAAGGGTCTTGGAAGCTTCCCAATTATGCAACAACAATCTGGACCATTTTTCCCTTTAGGGCACTTGTGATGGATATGCAATGGAACCTATGGTTGCCCATGTTGACTTGCGGCATGCAAGTGCCAAGTCTTCAAGGCAGTGAAGAACTTCTTTCCTATGTCTCTATCTGTGCATGCACCTGCGGTTGCCCTTGGCGGCTTGCGGCATACAGGTTCCTGTAGTAATGGGTATTAGTCCATCTCCTTTATATGTTGGCACTTACAAAATGCAGGTGCCCTCTTGTGTCTCGCAGGTGCTATCACATATCATGGGCAAATGATTTCTCTTCCGGTTATCTCTTGACTTATCCTCCATTTGTAGATCATTTGGGTTCAAGTCCTCCTCTTTCTTCAGTGATCAAGAGTGCCTACATATAAGATAATAAAGGCATAAAATCCTTCTAAATCACATCATAGCAAATAATAACTCATGAATTAGAGCTAAATAAGTTGGTAGATTACCAACTTATCAATTACACACCACACTTACTTGATAGTTCATACCTAAACTGTTATTTATTATTATGAGCTCTTGCCCCTTCCCAAGTTCACCTAGAGTTTGTTATGATAAAACATTAAACACCCATTTAGACTTAACCAATCAATGATCAGGGACACCATGATTATTTACAATCATAACCAGTATAACCACCAAGAACCTAACAATATAACCACTCCGAACCTAATAGTTATCAAATATAACATTATCAACCAAATAAAAATACACATCCAATCACACGAAATATTCAAATCAGAAGAAAACAACAATCCAGGGTGGACTTCATGTCCACTTAATCACTCTGACCCATAAACTCTGTATCTCAAACATACCATGTATCTTTCAAACTCACAGTAAGCAAGACTAACTAAGTAAATGTATACACACATGCTAGGGGACTTATTTATTCCCAATGCTATGACTTGCAAGGAACCCTAGGCATCCATATACCATATTGGCTCGTGGTACCCACTCCTAAATAAGTAACAACATTAATCTATACCATCTCATAATACTCAATCCTAAATAAATAACATTATCAATCTGTACTTGTAATGACCTATTCAGTTGTTATGCTGAATGAAGGCATAAATACCTAGCTAGAAAAGTCCCTTGGTGAGAATTGAAAATCTCGGGCTAGGGCGAGCTCAGACTAAAATATAGTATTATTTTCCTTCAGTGTAATTCGTGTTTCATGTGTGGCACCTATTTTTAGATAGCCACCTATGGTAGGATCCTACAAGAAGTTTCGGAATAAGAATCAGAGTCATAAAACTCAAGATATAATAGTTGTTGTGTTGGGAATAATTCATGGTGTCTATGAAATAAAGTGTGTTACGAAATAATGGTCTGGAAGTGAGAAAGTGACATTTTATAATTTGCCTTCATCATGATAAAAAGATGCCTTTTGCGATGATCTATCATAATGAGCGATCCTCATTGCGATAATCTGCCACGACAGAGAGTCATCCTTTGTGATGAAATTACGCAACATTATACCTGGGAGTTCTGTAATTTTCTAAGTTATTTCCCTCATAACTCAACTTTGTTCTAAATCTCTCAAAAGTAATTTATCCATAAAAACTATGGCAAACTCCATCGATTGAGGTAAGTAATTCGTAGTAATCTTAATTTATTGTTTAATAATCTTTCTTAGACCTTGGGAAATAGAATAAATGGTGAATTTCTTTAAATTAAGACTTAGAAGCATGAACTTGGGGAAGAACCCTATAGGTAGGTGTAAAATCACCTAGAATTGATCTTAAATTATGTTTGTATGAGTTCTAGTATGAAAATATTAGTTCTTAACATGTTTAAGGCTAGTAGGAAAGCTTGGGTTCCATAAAGGTGAAACTTTTAGGCTTAAACATAGTGGAACAACTATGAGCTTGATTAGAAACCTAGAGTTTTTGATCCTATGTATGTAATAAGTCTAACTAGTAGTTAATTAATCCTTTGAGAATGCTAGAAACTTTGTTTAGCAGGTAGAATGATTGGGTTTGATTCCCAAATCCTGAAATAAAGCGTAATTGGCTATTACTCTTATATTATTCCTATTTCTAGACCTTGTGCATTTCAGAATAGTTATGAAAGGACAAGGCAGTGGTGAATTAGCTTATGGGTATTGTATCTTTACTCAAGGTAGGTTATGGTTTGAATTGGAGTTAAGACTCATCTTATTGTATATTTGTAGTAAAATTGTATAACCTGCGATTGTTCTTCGGACGTGGTTGTATTTTAAATGCTTTTCCTCTTGTGCTTGTATGAATAGACTAAATGAGCAGGAAGTGACAAGTGAGTTGAAATGTCTAAGTATGAATAGTGTCTTAGGCATTGAGTATGTTTGTGAGAATATAGGTCTGAGAACCTATTTATATTGATGTTGTTGTTGATACATTGATATGGAGTGGATACTACACCGATATGGTACATGGACACCTAGGGTCCCCTGCAGGTCATGGCTAATAGGCAGAAATAAGACCTATAGCATTTGTGTACACTCTCTTACCTTTTTTATATTATTGCATTGCTTACTATGATGAGTTGGTTGAGAACTGAGGTGAGACTAGAAATACAGGCTTTATGATCAGAGTTTGATGGACATAGTGATAAGTGAGATAGTTGTTGAGTGTGATTACCCTTTTAATTTTTGCGGTGCTATTCCATGACTTATGAACTTGAATTGGTTTCTATTGAATAAACTTGAAAGATTATCTGCTTGTTTCTTATATGCTATGTGTTGGAGTCCTATCACTTTATATATGTTTTACTGCTTTAATGTTATATTGTTGGGTCAGCCTATGATACCTACTAGTACATAGTGTGTTTTATTGATACTAACATGTGCTCTTCTTTTGTTGAAGGCAAACCGTGTTCTAGAGACTGAGATGTGACCTTGGCTAGAGTAGAGAGACCGATTACAAATCCAAGGGTGAGGACTACTTCTCAGGCTGTCACGGATCCTCTACGCGTTGTTGTCCTTCCTCCAAACAATGGAACTCTTTATCGTATTGCTTTTAGATATTGTTGGATATCTTAGACTGTGTTGGCTTAGAGTTCTGGATGATGACTTTAAGTTTCTGGGGATATGTTTAGATGAATATTTTCCGTACATTCTTTTATTATTTATGTTGACCTTGATTTATTTATGACTTGAGTGAACTTTTATCTTTCTTCTTTTAAATTGGTTAATTCTGAGAGTTAGGTTGGGTTGTTTGGTTCTCTTACTGAAGGGTTAGTGTGGGTGCCAATCACAGCCCCATTTGGGTCGTGACAGTACTGGGTCGTGGTACCCGATCCCAATTAAGTAACATTATCAATTTGTATTGGCTTGTGGTAATCGCTCAAACTATCAAATGAACCTATGGTTTCCAGTTCTATCTCTCAGGATATAACACAGTACATTTACATCATTTCAAGATCATTAATCAACTCATATATACATTGCTTATTCATTAAAGCAAAACCTAAAAACAATCACCAATTTAAACATGTCCAAAGACCAACGACAAGTCATATAACATAACGACATAAATGCACTAAACCAAGTTTCAATTCAAATTTAACATACTATACACACAAGGACCTTGACTTTCATGATGGGGTAGACTTATCCTTATAGTCAGTACTTAATAATAATTAGCCCATTATCATCCATAACTCGGTCATCCCAACCCCTTCTCACAAACCTAGCAGTCCTACTAGCCTTCTCTTTGTTCCATACCATTTTCCAAATTAACAGAGTTTATTCTTAAGTAGCATTCATTCAACACCATTTACATTAGTTACTTAAGCATTACACTCAATGCAACTTGATTCTTGTCCTCATTCCAGGGAGCCAGAGGGAGAATCACATGAAGAGGGGGAGGAAATCATGCCACCTTGAGAGTTTTTCTCTCTTTTCTTGCTTCTCTATGGTTAAAACAACTCTAGGGTGTTTTTAGGAGGAAACCTCTTTTTTTGGGAAATATTTTAGGAGTTGAACATATTAAATCCCACGTTCTTCCTCATGGTCTTCGCTACAATGGAACCTTTTTCATTATGGAGAGTCACCGTGACGAAGATCCAATCCGCTATGGTAAGCTACTATGACTGGCCTCTGGTCTGCTATGGTGAACCTCACTGGGAAGCCACACTGTGACGTACTCTTAAGTCCGCGTTAAATTTAAACATATCCCTAAGTACTACAATGCAAGATTCTTAACACCAAAGCTCAAATTTTGCATTTTATTGTGCATTTTTCAGTAACGATAGAATGGATCATTATCTTAGATACCAATTTACAAATTGTTCATCACCGAATAGACTCGGAGGGCATAGGGCACGAGTTCACAAGTAAATGAGGCCAACTTAAGTGTTTATGTCACTATAACATTTTAGGCTTTTATCCACCCCTATAAAGTGTAGCCTACACTAGCAAAAAGTATGGCCTTTGATCAAAGGCTACACTTTTTTACTATAGGCAACGCTTTTTCAGGGGTGGCCTAAAGAGGCGCAACCTTTGACTTTAGGCCATGATTTTTAAGTGTTGCTATAGAAGCTACGCTTGAAAAGCATGTCTAATGAGGTACTAAGTCCACGCTTTGTAACATCTCATTAGCAACACTTTTATTTGATAAAACTATACTTTCAAGTGTGGCCTTTGCTTTATTATTGGCCACACTTTAAAATCATAGACGTTTATACCTCCTTTATGACAACACTTATAAAGTGTAACCTTTTATTATGTACATGACACAATTTACAATTAGTAAGTAATAAGTTGTTAATCTACCAACTTATTGATCCTTTATTCATGAATTATTGCTATGTTTTGATGTGATTTAGAGGTTCTTATGGCCTTTATTGATGTCTATGCAGGTACTTGTGATCAAAGATAGAAAACAAGGAAGTAGACCCAAAAAGAGCCAAAAAGGAGTGAAGTGTGAAGGGAACAAATAATACAAAGAGTCTACTTAGAGACGTGGTGCTTGTGCGACACGCACTTGCCTTGGTGTGGAATGCACAATTCACTGCATGAAGTCCAGAAGTTGCTGAAGGATCTGTTAAGGGGTACGGTCGTTGTGCGACATGCACACTACCTGGTGCAAACCACACCTCACTTTTCATGAAGCTCCCAAGTTGTCTTGAGTTACTGTATAACTGAAGAGGGTGTGCAATGTGCACATGCTGATGTGTGAACCGCACGTCGTGCCACACACCACCCGAATGGCATTTTTGTCCAAATTTATGTGATGTTTTAGGAATGTTTATAAACCCATTTCAGGCACAATTGTAAATAGTTCTGATAGTTTTAATGTTTTTGAATAATATTCTTAGCTTTGTGGAAAAAAATATACCTCTTTTCTTAAGCATGAGTAGCTAAGCCTCTTATCTAGGGTTGTGTTGATGATGGGTACTTGATAATGGGTGTGGGTGTTGCTAATTCTTGTTTATAAATCCTTATTTGACGGGGCTAGTGATTTCACCACATTTTAACTAAAACATTGGTGGTTTCACACATTGACTTTCCTAACTTGGTTATGTTGTTGCTTGAAAGAGGATTTCATAACTCCAGATGTGAAATTGCTAGTGGGAACTTGGGCTTCTATTTAGATTGATGCTAGAAATAGCTCAAATCGACAGAATCACCACGTAAGGGTCTAAATCTAGAAATAGTATGACTTCCCCAAGCATATCTTAGTTGTTTTATGGCCTAATCAATCGTGCTTGAGCTAAAACTATTGGATATATGGTTGGTTGTTAATCGAGAGATAAATAACCATACTTAAAACCAAGGTTACCCATGTCATTTAGCATGAATTTGCATGAATAAGCATCACCCTATCCCATGTTCGAGTCTCATTTGACACACATCCTTAGTCTTCCTCTCTATTGTCTACACCTCATTTTACTTTATTGCTTTATTTTGTTGAATTGCGAAATTGTGACAGATTCCAAATTCCCATTTTTATAGCTCACTCTCTTTGTGAACTCTGTTTTATACTCACCTAGGCTAAACTCTAAATTCTCTGTGGGATCGACCTCGACATTTGTTGGGAACTATAAATGTGTTTTTCTATGACAATCACTGATACCTTCTAATAAGAGAGTACGTTTGATCGTTATCAAAAATAGCACCTTTGTCGTGGAATTAAGTTGTTTAGCCTTTTTGATTGTAGATTTGAAATCACCTTTAGAGTGTCTGTTTCTTTTTATTTTGTTTATTGTTTGTGTTGTGATTGAGCAGGCTAGTTCATGAGTAAAGCTAGTGATGCTGATAGTGTAAATAGATGCTTCATGGACACAAAAGCTGCTAAGCCTGTGGTGCTAGGGAGCGTAGGTGCATTTTGCGTACCTCCCAGGGTGGGAAATGCAGTTTTATATGTAACGAGCATCAGCTCTATTTGTTCCAGATGAAAGGGATTTATGGAGGAACAACACATGAAGATGCCAACTTACACATTATGAATTTTGTGGAGATATGTCAACCATTCATATTCCAAAATATCTCACAAGAATCCATCTGATTATGCCTATTCCCCTTCTCTCTAATGAGGGGAGCCATGACATGGCTAGAAGAGTTGCCGGATGGATCGATCACTTCTTGGGCCAAGTTGGTTGAAGCCTTCACAAGTAGATTCTTCCCTCCCTCACGTATGATGCAATTGAGGGATGAAATAACCAACTTCCGCCAGCTCTATGAATAACCCTTGCACGAGGCTTGGTTTAGATTCAAAAAAAAAGATTGTGTTGTGCCCTAACCATGGTTTGTTGGAAAATGTCTTGCTTCAAAGCTTCTATCGATCATTGAACTCTCTGAATAAGTTGGTGGTTAACAATCTTGGAGGTGGTACCTTCATGGACTTACAATTTCCTATTACCTCGGCCTTTCTAGAGAAGATTACTAAGACCAACCAAGTTTGGTACACAAGGGAGGCAGATTTTCCTTCCTCGGTTACACCCTCATCGATCTTAACAAATGAGATAAGAGAGAAAGATGAATAGAGGGATGAGACAATAGCTTAAATAATGACACAAATTGACTTGATAGCCAAGCATATGATGGGAGCTAGAGGTTCAGAGGTTGTGAATGCTGTGAGAACATAAGAGATAAAAGCGAGTGATGATGAGCTTATGACTGTGATAGATGGTAAACTTTGCTTTGTGTCGGTAGGTTATCGTCCCGAGTAGTATCGCCAAGAGAAGAGAATCAAGGTTTGATCAGAGATAAGGAAAGAGATGGCAATTGGAGAGACCGAGACAAGGATGGTGATCGATACAATCACCGGAGTGAAAATCCCTATGTGCCTCCAAACAAAGAAGACTATCTCTACCAAATAGCCACAAGCAACCCTGGTCATTCCAAGATAGAGGACATGTTGTCCTTGGTTCTCAATACGGTGGATACAACAAATTTCGGAGTGAGTGAGCTAAATAGTGAAGTTTCAACACTTCATCAAATTGTGATCTCTCACTCAGCCTCAATCAAGCATCTTGAGGCTAAAATGAACCATGTTTCTACCCAAATGAACCCAAGGATGAAGGTGATGCTTCCAAGTAACACCATCACCAATCCTAAGAACGACTAAGGTTGAGGTACTATCGTCGAGCCACGACGTTAAATCAAGCATTTCTTGGGAGGCAACCCAAGTGTCTTTACTTTATTTTTGGTTATTTTTGGTTTATTTTAGGAATGCAAGGAGCAGAGAAATGAACAAGTGCAAATCAGGGCAAAAATGGGACGTGCGGAGGACCATGCGGTTTGCACAAGCCATTGTACCTGTTGCATGGCCCAACGCATGCCAAATAAGAAGCCTGAAAAGAAAAAGAGAAATTGGAGGTGATGTGTAATAAATGCTCAAACGTACTCTCCAATTAGGAGGTATCAACGTTCGTCAAGCAAAACACATTTATAAGTACCCAACGGATGTTGGGGTCGTACCCACAGAGACTTGTAGATAGCACAATGATGATTATAATGAAATGACTTCACTAAGAGAGTAAATGTTGAAAACACGAAAGTAAAGGATTGGGGGGAATTGGGATTCTTTCACAACAATCTCAATTCAAGCAAGACAGTAAAGTAAAACGGGTATACAACTGAGAGTAGACGACTAGGGATGTGTATCCAATGAGGCACTAGTTTGGGATAGGGTGATTGCCTATTCACGCAAATTCTCGCTCATTGACATAGGTAGCCTAGGTTATGGGTATGGTTGTTCATCTCTCGATCAATGACCATATATCTGACAATCTCGATTAAAGAACAATCGGTTTACTAACAAGAAACCAAGCTAAAGCTTAGAGAGGTCATACTATTTCTAGCTTAGACACTTAAATGGGTGATTGCAACGATATGAGATATTTCTAGCCTCAATCTAAATAGAATCCCAAGTTCCCACTAGTAATTTCACATCCGAAGATATGGTATTCTCTTTCAAGCAACAACATAACCAAGTAAGGAAAATCGATGTTTGCAACCACCAATTTTAGGATTAAAACTTGGTGACCCTACTAGATTCATGTCAAATAAGCAATTATAAGTGAAAATTAGCAACACCCACACACATTTGTCAAGCACCCATCATCAATACACCCCTAGACAATGAAATAAGCTACTCATGCTAAAGGAAAGAGATATACCAAGTGTGTAAACTAAATTCCTCTTCATTCTAGTGTAATTTCAATATCTAAGCTCAGTTTTGTACACAAATGGTGAACTAAGATATCGAAGAAAGAATTGATTGAAACCCTCTCCTTCTTCTTAGAGAAGAATTTTTTTCTCAAAGCTAAAATTTCTCAAGAGTATTCAGCACTGAATTCTTCTCGTAACAATTGTTCCCAAAATGGGTTTAAATACTTTCCCAAAATGTCACTAAATTTTTGGACAAAATTGCCCTTCGGGTGGTGTGCAGCGCGACGTGTAGTTCACATATCGTGATGTGTATGTCTACCCTCTTCAGTTGAACCAGTGACTTCATCTGACTTTGGAGATTTCATGCGAAGAAGGTGCAGTTCACACTATGAGTTGTGCGCGTCGTACAACAACTTCACCTCATAATAGATTCTTCAGTCAATGCAAGGTTCCATGTGGTGATAGGTAAGGAATGCTCCAAGGCTTGTGTGTGTCAGACATGCGCTGCATCTCAAGGCAGAATCTTCATCTTTTTTGATCACTTCACACTTCACTCCTTTTAAGCTCTATTTGGGTCCATTTCCATGTTTTCCATCTTTGATCATAAGTACCTGCATAGACATCAATAAAGGCCATAAGAACCTCTAAATCTATTCAAAACATAGCAATAATTCATGGATAAAGGCTTAATAAGTTGGTAGATTACTGACTTATCAAACCCTCAAACTTGAACTATTGTGTGTCCTCAAGAAAGATACTCACAAGGCCAGAAATGTATTATTCTTTAGACTCAATCAAGGAACAAAAGACTAGTCTATGCTAAAAATCAAGAAAAAGAATAAACAAAAAGACTCAAACAAAAAGACTCAACTACAATGCTTATCTCAATTTGAACCACCACAATGTCAAGGCAATTGGTCATTTCTAAACCTTTTCCAAAAGGACTTCATTTCTCATTCAAAATCAAGGGAATTTTGTCATTAAAAATAAGACATTTAAGCTTCTCAAGTCATTGGCATGGACCATCAAGGTTTGCCTCGAGATTCGCCACACAACTTGTCTCATTCGTTCCTCTCAATTGAAATAGAGACTTCATGTATCAATTCGAGTGCATGATGCCACTCACCACAAGAGAGAATCTCACTCACAATCATATAATTTTCCAACAAGGGGATTATAGGAGAACCAAGGATCCTCTCACTCTCTCAAGGAAGTTCAAGTGCACACATGTCGAACCATAGACTTGCCCTTCATGTAAATCTCCACTAATGTAGGGTAGCCAAGCTCGGAATCATCAAGGACTTGCGGGTTACGATGTTGCCTAGGGCTAAGGTGAGGATTTCATTTGGTTCAAAAGACTACAACTCCCTAATGCTCTTTGTTGTCATTTCAAACACCGCCCACATTTTTAAATTTCAACTTCACCTTATTTCTCCCTCACACAACTCAATTTTCTACTTTTCAATCATGATCATTCAACTCCTTGTATCACCTTCATTGGGTAGCACCTATTCTTGCTTTTCATTTTTGCTCATTGGTTTGAACTTTTGGGAACTTTTGTAGCGATTTTCAATTCAAACTTAAGGTGCTACCTTGCACTTGAGGCGTATTTCTTTTCTTCTCCTCATTTGATCAGATACACCCCCAAGCTTAGGCATTTGCCTATGTTATCTTTTCATTCCCCCCACCCCCAAACATGGGATTTTAGACTATGTTTCAATTCCAAGCAATTAGGGAGGACGGGTGCCAAGATAGAGGTTCCAAATAGGTCAAGGTGTTAAACAAGGTGCCAAAGAATGGTCACAAGCTCAAAAGGGTGCAGTAGGATTGATATTGAGAGATGTCATTTGGGTAAAATGGATTTCAAAAAGAGCCTAAGGTCATCTTCCAAGCTTGGTCACACCTAGAATTTTTCCTTGAATCACACTCGGGGCAAGTTCTAGATGACATGAATGCACGAGATTCAAGGTAAAGCCTCGCCACACAAGGCATCATGCCACAAGACTTCTCTCATTAGTCTCAAAATCAATTGGGAAAAATGACTTTCAACAAGCTGTTCCGAGTTTGTTACACACTTGTTTGTGAGTCAATCAAGACAAAGCAAGAGTGCAAGTCATGACAAGAGAATGCTTTTCCTCAAAAATTCATTTCCCTTTTTCCCTTTATTTCCAAAAACAACTTGCCAAGATTTTTTTTTGGTGGGCCCATGTTGAGACAAGAAACTACGGACTCAATTTTCACTAAAACTTCGCATTATCCCTTAAGAAAGTCACCTCTCAATCTATCGTAGGGAAACACCAACCCGGTTTGACACAAAAACAAAAGAAAAATAAAGAAAAACTAAACTTTTGCTCCTTGGGAAAGAACCGTGGTATTAAGAAAACCCTCGGAGTTTATTACTAAACTACTATTAACAAGGCGATAACCAAATTATGCACTAATGATTCATTTAAAACGAGCCTCGGCATAGGCCTTTAGCATATTTGTAAAGCACGGGTAGTAAAACAATGAGGCATGTAGGATCAACCTGACAACACAATCATCAACACTAATAAAAAAAATCAAGCCCTACAAAGGCACAATTAAGCTCAAAAATAGAAACATAACATAAAGGCCCGACAAGGGAAATATCATCACAATCCAAATGTGCCCGACAAGGGCCAAATCAAGTCTAGCAAGGAACAAAAAAAATGTGTCAAGTCCAATCACGGGCAAGCAAAAGTAGTAATAGGAAATAGCACTCCCTCCCATTAAAAGAAGCATAGCCCTCAATGCCATAATCTCAAATAGGGAAAGAAAGGTGGAACTCCCTGGAGGACTATGCCTCATTATCTGGAGACTGACCATTAAGCTGGCTCAACCTTTTTGGGAATGCGCATCCAATGTGGACTCTTGGAGAGCATGATAAAACTCGGGGTCTTGATCATAATATAGCGAAGCATCTCCATCACCAGGAAGCTCAGGATCATCCTCTGCGTTGTTTGTGAACACGTAATCCATGGGTCTATGATTTTGGTGGGGCCAAGGTAAGGTGCTCAAATCTGCCAACTTAACTGGCTGCTTTCCTTTGGCTTTGGCCACATCCTTCTTGAGTTCTTTCACCGCACCCTCAACAACATCCACTCTTTTGCAGAGTTTGGAGACACTGTCCACTACCACTTGTATAGCATTCTTAACCTCTCTTTGTATTATTCCATGCAGCTTGGTAGCCAATCATTCAACTGCCTTTCATGGTTATATGTTTTTTCAACCATGTCCCGTAAGCCACTTTTGGTCAGTGGTCCTCTTGGTATAGCTGATGGGGGGGTATGTGTATGTTCCCCTGATGTAGCCCGAGAAGGAGATGAAACAGTTTCTTTAGCATCTAACTTAACATCCTCAACATCAACCATTTCCTCTACTCTATGCTTTTTCAATTTGGGGGTATCCCTGTCGGTTTTCTTATCCATATCAATCACCCCAACTGCATAGGTGACTTTGTCACAGCTGAAGTATGGGATGTCAGCCTTTGCAGAAAACTTCTTGATCAGAACCGAGAAAGGGAATGTGTCATTTCCCCTGCGTGCTTTCCTCCGAATCACCTTGGCTGCAATTTCCCCAAAATTCACATGCTCCCCCGTCATAATGGAAGAAACTAAAATGGCCCCCTCTTGAGTAATCTTCTGGTCATTTTGAGAGGGTAGGAATTGGATTTTGACGAGATAATACCATAGTGGGGCTTCAAAGTACAGAGTTCTTCTCAAAATGTCACCTCTCACAGTGGCCCACATAGGAGTAGAGGGAGCAAGAATAGCAATATTTTCACAATATGGTTTTACTTCTGCTTGCAACTTAGCCATGAGAGCAGGTGCAGGTTCGATCAGATTTCCCCAATAGATGGCATTGATGGCAGCGGGGGTAATGTACAATTTTTTTCCCCTGACTACAACTGAATTCAAGTTGGGGAATTTTTTTGTCGGTCCTCTATAACCTTTTGAATCCTGTGTGGCTTGATAGGACACAAAAAACTCTAGCATGACCTCCTCATATTATCCCCCGGGGACATCCTGAAAAGGGTACACTCTCATTCAACAAATTGACGGTGCATGTTGGGAAGCTCATCCCCAAATTCCCCTAAGTTAAAGCTTTACTCTTTATTGAATGTTCTATCCGTGTCCCGGGTGTAAATGGCCTTTTGAACTTCAACCCCAAAGTGGATTTTAGCTTCCTCAGCAGCTTATGGTTTGTTTGGTTGATGCCCGGTGTTGCCCCTGCTAGAAGATATGTTCTTCACAAAGAGATTATGAGCCCAAGATAATAAAACAAAAATCCTTCTGTATTTTTATCATATGTGAAATAAAAAGATCAAAAAAGAAGTTACAAACAAAAAAGATTAGAATGCAAATGAGTAGAAAAACAAAGGAGGTGACTATTAGCTCGTGCGGACTTCGTGCAGACTTCGTGAGGACCGTACCAGACAGGGTGCGCATCTCATGAGGTGTCGCACGAGCTAACAGAAACCTTCAGTGGTATTTGCTCAGGTGTGCAAAGCTAGTGCGAACCGCACCTCCCAGGATACGCGTCGCACCAGCCACTGCACCTCAAAACAGTGAACTAGCCATCTTTCTTATCATGGTGCGAAGTCTTGTACATTTTGCACGTCAATATCTATGCATCACATGCGAAACGCACAAAGGCACAATTAGAATTTTTGGTTCCTTGTTTTCTTATGAGTTACGTATATGATCCGTAGAGCAAGATGTGCTTAGGCACATTGCACCACGCAACAAACCAACAATATTAAACTAGGGGACAAGAAGTATAATGACCACACAATCGTCCGGGTACTCAGACTTCCCCGAACTTTCATTGACAAACCATTCAAACAAAGGAAGACTTAATGATTTCTCTTAAGAATGACATTGCCCCATCTATCATTGGGAACATCAAGCCTTCAATTACTCCATTGGGAACACAATTACCAACAATAATTATCACCTCCCCGCACAAGATCATACACCCAAAGGTAATCTTTAACAAAGAATCCTAGGTATACAATTAATGAAATTCAGCCCCAACTATCAATTTTCAGCAAAACCTTATGACAAAAAACAATTTTCCCTTGAGAACGATGTCACCCAATCTATCATTGAGCCAAATCATGCATCAATCATAAGTGGGTTACTCAGACTTCACCCCAAACATAGATTTCAAGGCTAAAAATCATTACCAATCAACATGCATTAACAAAATTCAAGTTCTACCAAGTTGACACTAAGCAAAATTCTCGATACAATTCAAAATTAGGGACCCAAAATTTTTGGATCTCACCCAAAATCAACATGGCTATTCTATTAAGCATGCTTCATAATATGAGTTCCCAATATTCATAAAAACACGTATTTAATTTTAAGGAACTTACCACAAGTGAAGATTTGGCAGAAGGAAGTAAAAACTCGAGCTTTTGGGAAGCAATAATAGTGACCCAATCAACTCACCCGGAGAGACGACGGTGGTTGTGTGAAGGAGCAGTGGTGGTGATTGTGGGGGAGAAGAAGAAGATTTTAGGAGAAGTAGAGGGATTTGTCGAAGGTTTTTAGAGAGAATTTTGAGAGTTGGAGAGAAAATATGGTAAAGATGGTGAAGGTGTCAGAATATAAAGAGAAAAGAAGAAGAAAAGTTGAGTCGGGTAATCTTCGGGTTGGGTCAGTCAACGGGTTGGGTCAATTAAAAATTCAAATTTACCTTTGGTATGCCACGACGTGCGGTTTGCCCAAGGCCTTGTGCTACCGTATGTATCTTTGCAAATTGCTATTTTTCTCCCCTGGGTTTGCCAAGGTTCTAGTTTGCCATGCGATGGAGATGCGACACACACTTGGTCTCATGCGGTCTGCACGGCCCAGCGCACCTCGCCTCTAATGGTTCCATTTTATCCCAGGCCTTCTTTTTTGGCTTGCGATGAGTCGTGCGACATACATAATCATTTGTGTGGTCTACACGATCCTCCGCACAGTCTATTTTAGCCCTATTTTACTTTTCCATTTTTATGCTCCATGCATTCCCTAAAAACACACTAAAAACAACAAAAGATAACCAAAAATAAAGAAAAGAAACTTGGGTTGCCTCCCAAGAAGCGCTTTATTTAACATAATGGCTCGATGATAGTACCTCAATTAGTCGTTCATTGGATTGGTTATGGTATCACTAGGCAACATCCCTTTCATCCTCGGGTTCATTTGGGTCGAAAGGTGGTTCATTTAGGCCTCAAGATGCTTGATCGAGGTAGTGAGAGCTCACAGTTTGATGAAGTGTTGAAATATCACTTTTTCGCTCACTCACTCCAATATTGCTTGTACACACCTTTTTGAGAACCAAGGACAACATTTCCTTGAGTTTGGAATGACCGGGGTTGCTTATGGCTGGTTGGTAGAGAATGTCTGCTTTGTTTGGAGGCACATAGGGGTTTGAGCTTTGGTGATTGAATCGATCACCATTCTTATCTCTATCTCTCTAATTTCCATCCCTCTTTTTACCTCTTATCCAACCTTGGTTCTCTTCCCTCAGGCGATAATACCCGGGATGAGAACCCACCGACACAAAGCACAGTTTACCATCTATCACTATCATCAACTCATGATCACTTGCTTTAATTTCTGGTGTACTCACAGCATTCACTACCTTAGCACTACTAGCTCCCATTACATGTTTTGCCATCAAATCAATTTGTGTCATCATTTTTGCCATTGTCTCATATCGCTCCTCATCTATTTTTCTCATTTCATTGGTCAAGATAAATGAGGGTTCTCCCAAAGTTGGCACATCCGCTTCTCTTGTATGCCAAGTTGTGTTGGTCTTGGTCATTTGCTCTAATAAAGTCAAGGCAATAGAAAACTCTAAGTCCATGAAGGTACCACCTCCAAGGTTGTTTACCATGATCGATAAAAGCTTTGTAGCAATACGTTGTCCAATACGTTGTCCAGACACAAGAGAAGCTTCTTTTTGAACCTTAACCAAACCTCATGTAGAGGCTCATTCGGGAGTTGCCTAAAGTTGGTAATCTCATATCTTAGTTGCATTATTCGAGATGGAGGAAAGAATCTCAATGTAAATGCCTCAACCAACTCGGCTTAAGATGTGATAGATCCGTACGGCAATTCTTCCAACCACGCCATGGCTTCCCCCGTCAAGGAAAAGAGGAATAGGCATAGTCGGATGGATTCTTGGGAGATATTTTGAAATATGAACAGTTGGAAAATCTCCACAAAATTGTGAATATGCCGGTTGGCATCTTCATGTGCTTCCCCACTAAACATGCCCTTTATTTGGATCAAGTGGAGCATGGTTCTCGTAACGTAGAAGACAGCATTTCCCACCGTGAGGGGTAGGCGGGTTGCACCCACACCCCTTGCAACACAGGCTCAACAACATTTGCATCCATGAAGACGTCAATGATCTCGTTATCGTCTGCCTTGCTCATAGGTTAGCCTGCCCAATCATAACACAAACAACAACAAAAGGAAAATAAACAAGTACTCTCAAAGTGATTTCAAATCTACAATCAAAAATAACTATCAAATCAAGTCCCCGACAGCAGTGACATTTTTTATAAATGCTCAAAAGTACTCTCCAATTAGGGGGTATCACCGATCGTCAAGCAAAACATATTTATAAGTACCCAACGGATGTCGGGGTCATACCAACAAGGACTTGTAGATAGCACAATGATGATTGTAATGAAGAGAGTAAATGTTGAAAACACGAAAGTAAAGGATTGGGGGGAATTGGGATTCTGTCACAACAATCTCAAATCAAGCAAGACGGTAAAGTAAAACAAGTGTACAAATGAGAGTAGACGACTAGGGATGTGTATACATTGGGGATCTAGTGTGGGATAGGGTGATTGCCTATTCACACAAATGCTCGCTCATTGACATAGGTAGCCTTGGTTATGGGTATGGTTGTTCATCTCTCGATCAATGACCATATATCCGACAATCTTAATTAAAGCACTATCGGCTTACTAACAACCAACCAAGCTAAAGCATAGGGAGATCATACTATGTCTAGGTTAGACCCTTAAATAGGTGATTCCATCGATATGAGCTTTTTCTAGCCACAATCTAAATGAAAGACCAAGTTCCCACTAGTAATTTCACATTCGCAGATATGCAATTCTCTTTCAAGCAACAACATAACCAAGTAAGGAAAATTAATATTTACAACCACCAATTTTAGGATTAAAACTTGGTGAAACAACTAGCCCCATGTCAAATAAGCAATTATAAGCAAAAATTAGCAGCACCCATCATCAACACATCCCTAGACAATGAAATTATCTACTCATGCTAAAGTAAAGAGATATACCAAGTGGGTAAACCAAATTCCTGTTCATTCAAGTGTAATTTCAATATCTAAGGGCAGTTTTGTACACAAATGGTGAACTAAGAATTTGAAGAGAGAATTGATTGAAACCTTATTCTTCTCTTAGAGAGGAAACTTGGTCTCAAAGATAAAATTTCTCAAGAGTATTTAGCACTGAATTCTTCTCTTTACAATTGTGCCCAAAATGGTTTAATTACTTTTCCAAAACATCAGTAAATTTCTGGGCAAAAATGCCCTTTGGGTGGTGTGCGGAGCGACGTAGGGTTCGCACATCATGATGTGCATATCGCATACCCTCTTTAGTTAAACCAGTGACTTCAGCTGACTTGGGAGATGTTGTGCGAAGGAGGTGCGGTTCACACCATGAGTTGTACGTGTCGCACAGCGATCGCACCTCGTAACAGATTCTTCAGTCAATGCAAGGGTCTATGCGGTGAGAGGTGTAGAATGCACCAAGGCTTGTGTGTGTCACACAAGCGCCGCATCTTAAGGCAGAATCTTCATCTTTTTCAATCAGTTCACACTTCACTCCTTTAAATCTCTATTTGGGTCCATTTCCTTGTTTTCCATCTTTGATCACAAGTACATGTATAGACATCAATAAAGGCCATAAGAACCTCTAAATCCATTCAAAACATAGCAATAATTATTGGATAAAGGCTTAATAAGTTGGTAGATTACCGACTTATCAATGTGCATTGGGCTGTGCGGTCTGCATGAGCCCAAGTGCGCGTCGCACCTCCATCGCATGATGAAGCAGAGGCTCGGGCCAAATTAAGGGCATAAAAGTTGAGGTGCAAAATGACATACGGTCCATACCAGGCCTGGTGTGAAGCGCATATCACGGTGCACCTAGGTAAAATTCAAATTTTTAATTGATCTAACTTGTTGACTGACCTGACCTAGAGACCAACCCGGCCAATTTTCTGCTTCTTTTCCACTTTAAATCTGCCACCCTTCTTCTTTTTCTCCATATTTTCTCCTAAGCTTCTCAAATTCTCTCCCAAAACCTCACACAAATCCCTTAAACTTTCCAAAAATCTTCTCCTCCACTCACCCAAACCTCTCCACTGCTTCACCACCTATCTCCACCATTCGTCTCTCCGAGCAAGTTGTTGGGTCACCATTATTGCTCCCCAAAAGCTTTAATTTATACTTCTCTATGCTTAATCTTCACTTATGGTACATTTCCCGATGTTAAATACTTATTTTTATGTTGATTTGGAACTCATATTGTGAAGCATGCTTAATAGAATTGCCATGTTGATCTTGGGTGAGATCTAAAATTTTTGGGTTCCCAATTTTGAATTGTGCTATGGGTTTTGCTTAGGATCAACTTGGTAGAACTTGATATTGTGATAATGCATGTTGATTGGTAGTGATTTTTAGCCTTGAAATCTATATTTTGGGGTGAAGTCTGAGTAACCCACTTGTGAATAATGCATGATTTGGCCCAATAATAGAATGGGTGACATCGGCAAATCATCATTTTTCATAAAGTTTGGTCGAAAATTATTTGGGCTGAAAATTATTGCTATTCTTATACCCATGTTCTTTGTTGACAATTTTTATAGGGTGTATGATCTTGTGCTGGGAGGTGGTAATTGTTGTTGTTAATTGTTTGTCGAGCTGAGTAATCAAGGCTTGATGTTCCCGATGATAGACGGGATAACGTCCTTCTTAAGGGAAATCGTTGAGTTCTCTTTTGCTTGTGATTGTGTCAATGGACGTACGGGGAACTCTGAGTACTTGGACGATTGTGTGGTTATGATATCCCTTGCCCCCACTGTTATAATTGTTGGTTTAGTGCTTGGTGCCAAGTGCTTAGTGCAAATTTTGCTCTATGAATCACATACGTAATTCACAAAAACACAAGGAACCAAAAAATTCCAATTGTTCCTTTTTGCGTTTCGCATGTGACTTATAGATCTTGATATGTAGAACACACAAGGCATCGTACCATATTGAGAATGATTGCCAGTTCACTGGTTCGAGGGGTAAAGCTTGGTGCAACGTGCATCCTGGTTAGTGCGATACGCACCAATATCGTATACTCAAGCTGAATCACTGAAGGTTTTTATTAGTTCATGCGATGCCACATGTGATACAGACCTCGACTGGTGTGGTCCGCACGTGGTCTGCATGAGCCTACAGTCACCTACTTTGTTTTTCTACTTCTTTGCATTCCTTACTTGTTAGTTTGTCAACTTCTTTTTGATCTTTTTATTTCACATATGATAAAAATACAAAAAGATTGTTTTTTGTTATTTTTGGACTCACAATCTCCATATGCAGAACATGTCTTCTAGCAGGGGCAATACAGGTAGCCAACCAAGGAAAATTTTAGCTGTAGAAGAAGTAAGGATTCGCTTAAGGGTAGAGGGCATGAAGGCCTTCTATAAGTGAGATAAGAATAGGGAATTCAATGAAGAGCAGAGTTTTAACTTGGGGGATGAGTTACCCAATATACACCGTCAGTTTGCTGAACTAGATTGGCACCCTATTCAGGGTGTTCCTGGAGGATTCTATGAGGAGGTTGTGTGGGAGTTCTTTGCGGCGTATCAAGCCACGCAGGATTCAAATGGGTTATAAAGGACCTGCAGAAAAATTCCCCAACTTGAATTCTGTTGTAGTCAGGCGCAAGAAGTGTGCATTACCCATGCTGCCATCAATGCCATCTATTGGGGAAACCCAATCGAACCTGCACTTGCTCTCATGGACAAGTTGCAAGCAGAAGTAAAGCCATAGCATAAGACCACCCCTATCCTTGCTCCTTCCACTCCTATCTGGGCCACTGTGGGAGGTGACATTCTAAGAAGAACTCTGCACTTTGAAGCCCGTCTGTGGTATGATCTAGTCCGGATCCAATTTCTACCCTCTCAAAATGACCAAAAGATAACTCAAGAGGGAGCCATTATAGTTGCTGCTATTACGACTGGGAGTATATGACTTTTTAGGGAATTACAGCCATGGTAATCCAGAGGAAAGCACGGAAGGGCAATGACACATTCCCTTTCCTAATACTTATTGGGAAGTTGTGTGCCAAGGTCGACATCCTATACTTCGGCTGCGACAAGGTCACCTATGCAGTTGGGATAATTAATTTGGATAAGAAGACCGATAAGGATGCCCCTAAATTCAAAAAGTGCAGGGTAGAGGAAATGGTGGATGTTGAGAGTGATGGGTTAGATACCAAAGTGTCACGACCCAATTTCTCGGTCATGATGGCACCTACAATCCCTCAGTAGGCGAACCAATTCCCATAGACCAGGTCAGTTAGTAATGGGCTACTATCTAACAAATAAGCGGAAGAATAGTTTAATAAGCAAAAGTAAGAGAGTAAGATGAGGAGAATAGATAACAGATGTATTTATATACATATGCGGAAACTAAACCAAACCCCAAGACCTGGTATCATAGTATAGAGCCAAAACTACATACATGGAATGCAAACGATCCAAAACAATGCATACAGATGTCTTTGAATGGTAATAGAGTACGTGAAGCAAAAGATAAACTAAAGCTAAGCTCCGATCGCCAAGAGCTCACCCTCAGTCTGAAGTAGTCCCCAACAGATCTCCAAGCACGAATCACAGCGATCTAACGGCAATGGCCCATGCTAAGATCTGCACCCAAAGATGCAGGGGGGTAGGGTAAGCACCTAATGCGAAGCATAAGGTACCCAGTAGGTATCATAGGCCGACTGGGCACATATAAGATAAAAGCGTAGTAACAGACAGAATAGAAGCAAGCAGTCACAGAAATCAACGAAAGGTACACAGGAACTAGCCCAGAGGGAAATCAACAGAACCACATGTGAGGCTAGTAAGCAGAATATACACACCATAGGCACAGGTGAAAGTAAGAAATAACGCACCTGGGGTCCTTGCAATAACAATGTATACATAATGAGTTTATGAAATGGACGGTATACCGGTAACCTCAAGTGTAAGAAGAAGACAGAAAGAGTAATGATAGGCATGCTTAGAGACATGAATCAAGCCCAACTAATCATATCAATCTCAAATCCAGCAACTAACAGTCTAGCAGTAACCAATTTCATAATTAATCGTAACAGGGAACAATTCTACAAGTAAAGTAGCACAGGAGTTCTTCTACAGTTCCCCGGCTGCCCATACAACCGAGGAACACAAACAAGTGAAAACAAACCCTCCGGCATCCCATACTACCGGAGCGTACAATCAACAAACAACAAACAAGGGTGGAGCCTCAAACAATGAATCATATGATGCATGAAGATCTCAAGTGAAATGGTATCTCTGTATGTACCTCCTCCGGTGCCAATCCGGCCCAGCGGGTAGTTCCATGTAAAGGACACTGGCTGTTAACCTCTACTCACACAGATAAATACCCTTCCTCCAGCACCACAGCCCGCCAACAGCCCCAGGCCCGGATGGCAAGGTCCATGGAGGTCCCTGACCCCTTACTAAAACTCAGTATCAAAACATGATGTCCGGAAGCAAGTCCGAGTTCAAGATAGAGACCCAGTCTCTAATATGCATGCCCAGACCCTGTGCAGGACTAATGTAGTAGGAAAATATCTCAAAAACCCCTCCAAGGGTGCCCGGGCATAACCGGGTCTAAACAGTAGAAAGTCATCTCGGGTGCTAGGTCCGACCGAGGCTAAAATTATCTCAGGTAGCAAGAAAACTCAACTACCACCCCGGCCCTGCCGAGTCTAGCGTTAATCGTAATATAAATCATAATTTTACCTTCTTTTATCCAAGAATATTCACAAGTTAAATCAAACCATTTCCAATTCATTTTCATCAAAAACGGGCCCCCGGGGCCATGCAAGGTTTAGAAAATAGTGTCAGTAGGCCCGAAGCCCAAACCATAATAAAACATGGATAAAACCTCTTTATATGCATGGAAATGGTATGATCACACACAATAGCTGCCCAGCAGCTCACAATCAACCTATCAACCCTGCACAGGCCCACAGCTACTCAGCAAGCATAACCAGCCTAGAAGGATAATTCTATGCCCGGAACTCGCGGACATTCCCAAAATCCCACCTTCTATGTTCCAAAGTCAACAAGGTCTCACAGGACCACAAGGGTAAATAAAATATATCGGCAAGTACTACAAACAACGGAGGAACAAAAGTAGGCGGACATGAATAAAGCGGTCGAGGTCTATGGTACCAACCTAATAAACCAACCCAAGGATGCCCATTAAAACAATTTTATCCTATATATGCGGAGTCTAGGGAAAATAAACCGTAACCTACCTGTCATTCGATGACAAGCTGCTTGAGTGATGATATCCAATCCTGAACCGCTCCGAAAAACTCCGAAACAAAATCAAGCTTGACTTTGGGCTTGAATAACTTGACGTAGATAATTGATTTTTCTTAATATCGCATCAAAATATTTTTCCACACCTAATTTCTTCAACCTATAAGGATTCATATAGTAGTGGTATGCCTATATGCGTACAGGTGCATATCCCTTTTGTTAAAGTTTAGTAAAAATATACATATGTATATGTACAGCCAACAAATAGTGGATTCCTTTATACCCTTTTAAGGATTAATCATTACAAACATGACAATATGATGCCACCTCTCACCCTTAGTTTTGCTGGCCACTTCCTCCACCTCCACGTGGAATGGAGGTGGTAGTACAATTATTAAAAACAAAATGGTTTTGTCCCGTTATGTAAGTATTCGGGTATTGCATAGGTTCGTGGTAAAATATATATGACTTTTTAAATATACCATAACTAATAGAAACTCATTTCCAATAAAACTTACTATATTATAATAATAATTTTCAACATAAATAAATTTACTATCTCCGTTAAAATATTACAATGTATAAAAACCTTATAAAATAAATACGTACACAATTATATCATAACAAAAGTATTTTTAATAGACCTTTAAAATACTTAAAAAGGTAATAAAAAAATATAACTTTAAAATAAGATATTTTCAAATATACGCACGATGCTAGTAAAATTCTTAAATTTAGGTTCGCAATTCACCATCGCACTATTTTGATACTCAAGAACTCTCTTGGAACCCTCCCTTATGTTTTCTCACTGTTTCAGAAATAAAATGGCATTTTAAAACGTGAAGTTGAGGCTTTAAATCGATTTTGACCCGACCCGGTTCGCGACCCGGTTCGCAACCCAGTTTCTGCCAGACAGTCCGCGGTAAAATAGTCATAACTTTTTACTCCAAGATCAGTTGGACGTGAGGTTTTGTGCGTTTGAAACTAGACTCGTAGACCTTTGATTTGGTATTTCGGGGGACTTCTAACTCTTTATATATTGAGATAAAAGCTCTGAGACATTTTACCTAAAGTTCAGAAAATTTATTAAAGACACTTACGATAACTTTTGCCGACTTGCTTGACTTCAAAACTTATCATACGACAAAACAAATGGCCCCGGCACCGAACTAACGGTCCCAACAAGCCTTAAATGACTTGGGGCCGCTACAAACAAGCTCTAACGGTACAAGGAAAATGTATACGTGGAAATAACCGGAAGGGTCATTACATCATCCACTACTAAAAAGGACTTTCGTCCTCGAAAGTCAAGGTCAAGGGGGTACCTGAAGGCGCAAACAGCTGCGGATACTGAGCCCGCATATCTCTCTCGGTCTCCCAGGTAGCCTCCTCGACTGGACGGTGCCTCCACTGAACCTTAACAACCGGGATCTCTCGAAACCTCAATCTCCTGACATCTCTGGCCAAAATAGCCGCCGGCTCCTCAACAAAGGCTAAACCCTCACCCAACTGAACTGAATCCCACTGCAACACATGAGACTCATCTGGGACATACCGATGCAACATCGAAACATGAAATACAGGATGTATAGTTGAAAACATCAGAGGCAAGGCTAACTGATTGGCAACGCTACCAACCCTCTGAAGAATCTCAAACGGCCCAATGTACCTGGGGCTAAGCTTGCCCCGCCTACCAAATCTCATCACGCCCTTCATGGGCGATACACGGAGAAACACCTAGTCACCGATACTAAACTCCAAGGCACGAAGCCTACGATCAGCATAACTCTTCTACCTGCTCTGAGCTGTCCGAAGTCTGTCCTGAATCGCTCGGACCTGATCTAAGGAATCTCGAAGCAAATCTGTGCTCTGTGGCCTAGAACTAAAACCATCAAACCAACCTACCAGTGATCTGCAATGCCTGTCATACAAAGCCTCAAAAGGTGCCATGCCGATACTCGAATGGAAGCTGTTATTATAAGCAAACTCTGCCAAGGGAACAAACTGATTCCAAGAATCTCCATAGTCAAGAACACAGGCCCGAAGCATGTCCTCCAGAATCTGAATGGTCCTCTCAGACTGGCCATATGTCTGAGGGTTGAAGGCAGTACTAAGATGAACCTCTGTACCCAAATCTCACTGAATAGCCCTCCAGAAATGAGATATGAATTGAGTGTCGCGGTCTGAAATGATAGAAGCTGGGACCCCGTGCAACCGAACAATCTCATGAAGGTAGATCTGAGCTAACCTCTCCGCGCCATAAGAAGTATGAACTGGCAAGAAATGTGCTGACTTAGTTAGCCTATCAACAATCACCCATATGGAATCAAACCCATGAGAAGTACGAGGCAAACCAACAACAAAGTCCATAGTAATCCCTTCCCACTTCCACTCAGAAATGGGAAGTCGCTGCATCAAACCACCAGGTCTCATGTGCTCGAACTTAACCTGCTGACAGTTCAAGCACCGAGATACAAACTCCGCTATATCCCGCTTCATACCACTCCACCAGTAAAGCTTTCTCAAGTCTCTATACATCTTTGTTGTGCCAGGGTGAATGGAGTATCTAGTACAATGTGCCTCATGAAGTATCAACTGAATCAAATCACTAATCCTCGGAGCACAAAGGCGACTATCAAACCTCAGAACCCCATATGAATCTAGAGTAGCCCGACTGGTCTCACTCTGAACAACCCGATCACGAAGGTCACACAACTGCTGATCCTCAAATTGTTGGCTCTGAATCTGATCAATCAAAGTAGAACGAACCTCAACACTGGCGAGAACTCTGCTAGGATCCGACAAGTCAAGCCTAACCAAACGGTTAGCCAAGGACTGGATGTCCAAGGCCAATGGTCGCTCTGAAACTGAGAGAGAAGCTAGGCTACCCATACTAACTGCCTTCCGACTCAAGGCATCCGCTACCACGTTTGCCTTGCCCGGATGATACAAAATAGTGAAGTCATAGTCCTTCAGTAACTCGACCCATCTCCTCTGTCTCGAGTTCAACTCTCGCTGACTCGTGATATACTGAAGGCTACGGTGATCGGTGAAGATCTCACAGTGAACTCCATATAGGTAATGCCTCCAGATCTTGAGCGTGAAAACTACCGCCGCCAACTCTATGTCATGAGTGGGGTAGTTGCGCTCGTGAACCATCAGCTGCCTCAACGCATATGCTATTACTCGACC